>SJYW01026404.1:111363-132125 GCA_006410735.1 Raphicerus campestris
TTTTCTATATATAGGTCTTTAGTTTCTTTAGGTAGATATATTCCTAAGTATTTTACTCTTTTCATTGCAATGGTGAATGGAATTGTTTCTTTAATTTCTCTTTCCATTTTCTCATTATTAATGTATAGGAATGCACGGGATTTCTATGTGTTGATTTTATATCCTGAAACTTTATTCATTGCTTAGCTCTGGTAATTTTCTGCTGGAGTCTTTAGGGTTTTCTATGTATAGGATCATGTCATCTGCAAACAGTGAGAGTTTTACTTCTTTTCCAATTTGGATTCCTTTTGTTTCTTTTTCTGCTCTGATTGCTGTGGACAAAACTTCCAGAACTATGTTGAATAGTAGTGGTGAAAGTGGGTACCCTTGTCTTGTTCCTGACTTTAGGGGAAATGCTTTCAGTGTTTCACCATTGAGGATAATGTTTGCTGTGTGTTTGCCATATGTAGTTTTTATTATGTTGAGGTATGTTCCTTCTATTCTTGCTTTTTGTAGAGTTTTTTTTTAAATCATAAATGGATGTTGAATTTTGTCAAAGGCTTTCTCTGCATCTTTTAAGATGATCTTATGGCTTTTATTTTTCATTTTGTTAATGTGGTGTATTACATTGTTTGATTTGCAGATATTGAAGAATCCTTGCATCCCTGGGATAAAGCTCGCTTGTCATGGTGTATGATCTTTTAAATGTGTTGTTGGATTCTGATTGCTAGAATTTTGTTAAGGATATTTGCATCTATGTTAATCAGTGATATTGGCCTGTAGTTTTCTTTTCTTGTGGCATCTTTGTCAGGTTTTGATATTAGGGTGATAGTGGCCTCATAGAATGAGTTTGGAAGTTTACTTCCTCTGAAATTTCCTGGAAGAGGTTGAGTAGAACAGGTGTTCGCTCTTCTCTAAATTTTTGGCAGAATTCAGCTGTGAAGCTGTCTGGACCTGGGTTTTTGTTTGCTGGAAGATTTCTGATTACAGTTTCAATTTCCATGCTTGTGATGGGTCCCTTAAGATTTCTTATTTCTTCCCGATTCAGTTTTGGAAAGTTGTACTTTTCTAAGAATTTGTCCATTTCTTTCACGTTGTCCATTTTATTGACATATAATTGCTGATGGTAGTCTCTTATGATTCTTTGTATTTCTGTGTTGTCTGTTGTGATCTCTCCACTTTCATTTGTAATTTTATTGATTTGATTTTTCTCCCTTTGTTTCTTTATGAGTCTGGCTAATGGTTTGTCAGTTTTATTTATCCTCTCAAAGAACCAGCTTTTGACTTTGTTGATTTTTGGTATGGTCTCTTTTGTTTCTTCTGCATTTATTTCTGCCCTAATTTTTAAGATTTCTTTTCTTCTGCTAACCCTAGGGTTCTTCATTTCTTCCTTTTCTAGTTGTTTTAGGTGTAGAATTAGGTTATTTATTTGACTTTTTTCTTGTTTCTTGAGGTGTGCCTGTATTGCTATGAACTTTCCCCTTAGCACTGCTTTTACAGTTTTCCACAGGTTTGGGGTTGTTGTGTTTTCATTTTCATTCGTTTCTATGCATGTTTTGGTTTCTTTTTTGATTTCTTCTGTGATTTGCTGGTTATTCAGCAGTGTTCAGCCTCCATATGTTGGAATTTTTAATAGTTTTTCTCCTGTAATTGAGATCTAATTTTATTTCATTGTGGATGGTCAGAAAAGATGCTTGGAATGATTGCAATTTTTTTTTTAATTTATCAAGGCTAAATTTATGGCCCAGGATGTGATATCTCTTGGAGAAGTTTCCATGTGCATGTGAGAAAAAGGTGAAATTGATTGTTTTGAGGTGAAATGTCCTATATATATCAATTAGGTCTAACTGGTCTATTGTATCATTTAAGGTTTGTGTTTCCTTGTTAATTTTCTGTTTAGTTGATCTATCCATAGGTGTGAGTGGGGTATTAAATTCTCCCATTATTATTGTGTCATTGTTAATTTCCCCTTTCATACTTGTTAGCATTTGTCTTACATGTTGTGGTGCTCCTATGCTGGGTGCATATATATTTATAATTGTTATATCTTCTTCTTGAATTGATCCTTTGATCATTATGTAGTGTCCTTTGTCTCTTTTCACAGCCTTTGTTTTAAAGTCTATTTCATCTGATATCAATATTGCTACTCCTGCTTTCTTTTGGTCTCTATTTGCATGCAATATCTTTTCCCAGCCCTTCATTTTCAGTCTGTATGTGTCCCCTCTTTGGAGGTGGGTCTCTTGTAGACAATATATATAGGGGTTTTGTTTTTGTATCCATTCAACCAGTCTTTGTCTTTTGGTTGGGACATTCAACCTATTTAGGTTTAAGGTGATTATTGATAAGTATGATCCCGTTGCCATTTACTTTATTGATTTGCGTTTGAGTTTATACACCCTCTCTGTGTTTCCTGTCTAGAGAATATCCTTTAGCCTCTGTTGGATAGCTCTTTTGGTGATGCTGAATTCTCTCAGCTTTTGCTTGTCTGTAAAGCTTTTGATTTCTCCTTCATAATTGAATGAGATCCTTGCTAGGTACAGTAATCTGGGTTGTAGATTATTTTCTTTCATCACTTTAAGTAAGTCTTCCCATTCCCTTCTGGCCTGAAGAGTTTCTTTTGAAAGTTCAGCTGTCAGCCTTATGGAAATCCCCTTGTGTGTTATTTGTTGTTTTCCCCTTACTGCTTTTAATATTTGTTCTTTGTGTTTGATCTTTGTTAATTTGATTAATATATGTCTTGGGGTGTTTCACTGGGTTTATCCTGTTTGGGAGTTTGTGGGTTTTTTGGACTTGGATGATTATTTCCTTCCCCATTTTAGGGAAGTTTTCCACTGTTATCTCCTCAAGTATTTTCTCTTGCTCTTTCTTTTTGTCATCTTCTTCTGGGACTCCTATTATTCGAATGTTGGGGCGTTTAATACTTTTCTGGAGGTCTCTGAGATTGTTCTCATTTCTTTTAATTCATTTTTCTTTTCTCCTCTCTGATTCATTTATTTCTACCATTCTATCTTCTAATTCACTAATCCTATCTTCTGTCTCTGTTATTCTACTATTTGTTGCATCCAGAGTGTTTTTGATCCCATTTATTTCATTAATCATTATATATTGACTTTTTTATTTATTCTAGGTCCTTGTTAAACCTTTCTTGCATCTTCTCAATCCTTGTCTCCAGGCTATTTATCTGTGATTCCATTTTGATTTCAAGATTTTGGATCATTTTCACTATCATTCGGAATTCTTTATCAGGTAGATTCCCTATCCCTTCCTCTTTTGTTTGGTTGGTGGGCATTTCTCCTGTTCCTTTCCCTGCTGGGTATTCCTCTATCTCTTCATCTTGTTTATTTTGCTGTGTTTGAGGTGTCCTTTCTGTATTCTGGTAGTTTGTGGAGTTCTCTTTATTGTAGGGTTTCCTCGCTGTGGGTGGGGTTGTACAGGTGGCTTGTCAAGGTTTCTTGTTTAGGGAAGTTTGTGTCGGTGTTCTGGTGGAGCTAGATTTCTTCTCTCTGGAGTGTAATCAAGTGTCCAGTAATAAGTTATGAGATGTCAATGGTTTTGGAGTAACTTTGGGCAGCCTCTATATTGGAGCTAAGGGCTGTGTTCCTGTGTTGCTGGAGAATTTGCATGGTATGTCTTGCTTTGGAACTTGTTGGCCCTTGGGTGGTGCTTGGTTTCAGTGTAGGTATGGAGGCATTTGATGAGCTCCTGTCAATTAATATTCCCTGGTGTCAGGAGTTCTCTGGTGTTCTCAGGGTTGGACTTTAGCCTCCTGCTTCTGATTTTCAGTCTTATTTTTATGATAGTCTCAAGACTTCTCCTTCTATACAACTCCGCTGATAAAGCATCTAGGTTAAAAATGAAAAGTTTCTCTACTGTGAGTAACACCCAGAAAGGTTCACAGTGTTACATGGAAAAGAGAAATTGATAACAAATATGAAAAAGCAAAGATTAAAAATCTAGAGTAGAGTTTGGAATTTCAAAAATATAATATTAAAGAAAAGAAGGAAAAAAAAGAAAAATACAAAGTCATAAAAATTATAAAATTACATATATATATATATATATATGAAGTTTGCTTTTATAAAATAGTGTCTTGTTTTTGCAAAATAATAGTAGGTTATAAAAGTGAAAATTAAAGGAGTAATAGAGGACTTTAAATTTAAAAAAATAAAAAAAATAGTGAAAATATGTCTAGGACTTTCTCTGGTGTTGTGGGTATTTTGTGGTCAGTTCATCTTTGGATAATTCCTTGTTCCAGCTTACATTTCTCAAGATCTATAGGCCCCTTCTTATGTAGTTGGTACTGATGACAGGGTTTTTATCTATTGCATCTGTCACGTCCAAGACGGTTCCCTCTGTTTTATCTTTTTCTGTTTGCTGGTCTCTTCAGTGTCTGATTTCCGCCCTGACACAAAGAGGGCAGTGGTGGACACTTTTTTTAGGCTCACTTGTTCAGTTGAACTGTGGGGAGAGAGAGACGCTGCAAACAAATAACACTGGTGTTTGCTTGCAGGGCGTCAGCCATGCTCGGCCTGCCCCCCGCTCACAGCGCGTGTACTCTCCTTGCCCAGACTGCTCTGTTCTAGGTTGCTCTGCCAGGAACCTCCCAGGTCTAAGCCACTCTGGTTCAGGCACTTGGGTAGTCCTCAGAGGGGCAAACTCGGTTGGGCCTGTTTTTTGCCCTTCCCAGGTTTGAGCAGCTCAAGTGATGAGGTCTTTGGTGAGCGCAGTTGCTGCAACTTATCGCCTCCCATGTCCCTGCCACTCAGTTTTCTGGGTATACAACCAGCGCACCTCCTCAGGCGGATGTGGACTGTCCAGAACCCCAAGAAGTCTTAGTTAGCAAAGAAGCCTGCTTGCAGTTTGGTAGATAATGTCTCTCTGGGGCTGTGATTGCCCCCTTCCGGCTCTGGCTGCCTGTCACCAGAGGGGGATGGTCTGCAGCCAGCTAGTTTTGTTCAGTCCTTTGTTCTGGGCACAGGCCTAGAAGTGTCTTAGGGCTTTTTGCGTGGTGGCTATCCCACAGTCTGGTTTGCTAGCCCAAGTTAGTTCGCTCAGATTGCCCTCAGGGCATACAGGCCAGATCCTTACTCTAAGCAATGCAGCCCGCACCTCCCTTCCCAGCCCCCGCTTGCTAGTGGCAGGTGCAGAGGTCTGTGCTGCTTCTCCACTCGGGGAGTTGCCGTTGGGCTCGTAATCTGTGGGTTTAAATTATTTATTCATTTTTCCTCCCTGTTATTTTTCCCTCTGTGCTTCTGGCTCACCACAGACTCAGCAGTGAGAGTGTTTCCTGGTGTTTGGAAACTTCTCTCTTTTTAAGACTCCCTTCCTGGGACAGAGCTCCATCCCTACCTCTTTTGTCGCTTTTTTTGTCTTTTATATTTTTTTTCCTACCTCCTTTTGAAGACCCTGAGCTGCTTTTCTGGGTGCCTGATGTCCTCTGCCAGCATTCAGAAGTTGTTTTGTGGAATTTACTCAGCATTTAAATTTTTTTTGATGAATTTGTGGGGGAGAAAATGGTCTCCCTCTCCTATTCCTCTGCCAACTTGACTCATCAGTGCACATGAATTTTAAAGGTCAACTGTAGAGAAACAATCCAAAGACAGTTTCTAATAAAATGGCCCCTTGCTAGCAAGCAGCCCTGATATTACCTTTTTTCATCCTCAAGGTTGGTAGAATTTCTAGAAGAGATCCTTGGTCTTTTCCATTCTACTTTATCCCTTTTTCTTTGTATTGTCCATTTAAGAAGACCTTCTTATCTCTCCTTGCTCTTCTCTAGAACTATGCATTCAGTTGAGTATAGCTTTCCCTTTATCCATTGCTGTTTGCTTCTTTTCTTCTCAGAGCTCTTTGTAAGGCCTCCTCAGACAACCACTTTGCCTTCTTGCATTTCTTTTTCTTTGGCATGGTTTTGGTCATTGCTTCCTGTACAGTGTTACAAACCTCCATCCATAATTCTTCAGGCACTTGGTCTACCAGATCTAATCCCTGGAATCTATTCCTCACCTCCACAATCATATGAGATTTGATCAATGTCATACCTGAAGAGCCTAGTGGTTTTCCCTATTTTATTCTATTTAAGGCTGAATTTTGCAATAAGGGGCTCATGATCTAAGCCACAGTCAGCTCCAGGTCTTGTTTTTGCTGACTGTATACAGCTTCTTCATCTTTAGCTACAAAGAATAGACTCAATCTGATTTTGGTGTTGACCATCTGGTGATGTCCACATGTACAGTTGTCTCTTGTGTTGTTTGAAGAGGATGTTTCCTATGACTAATGTGTTCTCTTGACAAAACTCTGTTAGCCTTTTCCCTGTTTCATTTTGTACTCCTAGGCCAAACTTGCCTGTTATTCCAGGTATCCCTTGATTTCCTACTCTTGCATTTCAATCCTTTATGATGAAAAGGGACATCTGTTTTTGGTGTTAAGTCCAGAAGGTATTGTAGGTCTTCATAGATCCGGTCAACTTCAGCTTCTTCAGCATTAGTAGCTGAGGCATAGACTTGGATAACTGCGATGTTGAATGGTTTGCCTTGGAAGCATAACCAGATCATTCTGTTGATTTTGAGACTGCAACCATGTACTGCATTTCAAACTCTTGTTGACTATGAAGGCTACTGCATTTCTTCTGAGGGATTCTTGCCCACAGTAGTAGATATAATGGTCATCTGAATTAAATTCAACCATGCCTTTCCATTTTAGTTCACTGATTCCTAAAATGTCAATGTTCACTCTTGCCATCTCCTGCTTGACCACATCCAATTTATCTTGATTCACGGGCCTAACATTCTAGGTTCCTATGCAATATTGTTCTTTACAGTATCGAACTTTAATTTCACCACCTGACACATCCACAACTGAGCATCATCTCCGCTTTAGCCCAGACACTTCATTCTTTCTGGAGCTATTAATAATTGCCTTCTGCTCCTGCCCCAGTAGCATATTTGATACCTTTCGACCTGGGGTGCTCATCTTATGATATCATACCGTTTTGCCTTTTCATACTGTTTATAGGTTTGTTCAGACGAGAATACTGGAGTGTTTTTCCATTACCTCATCTAGTGGACCAAGTTTTGTCAGAACTGTTCACTATGACCTGTCCATCTTGGTTTCCCTGCCTGGCATAGCTCATAGCTTCATTGAGTTATGCAAGCCCCTTCACTGCAACAAGGCTGTGATCCTTGAAAGAGGACTAAGGTAGTAGTTGGTTTATTTACATGGACATGAAAATTTCTCTAGATGACATGCAGATTTAAATTGGAAAAGTAGCTTAAATTTGGGCCTTCATGAAAGGAAAAGAGCAGTGATAAACAGATAGCATCAAAATGGAAGGAGAGGATGGTAGAGCCATGTGTCATTTATCTCAAAGAACAACAATTGTGGTACATAATAAAGAGAGATTTTTGGTCTGGCAATGACAATGAGAGCAAGGAGCAATGCCACCACTGGAGATGTGGAAATCATAAGAGAATCAAAGTCATTATTTGATGAAGCTGCAAGAGGACCACTTAATGCAGGGGTTGATAGTTGTCTCAAAGAGATTTGAGACTGACCTCTTAATTATTTTATTTGTTGATTAGAATTTATTTTTCTCTATTTCTTTACACTTGGGTAAAAGGAGTATTTTATTTGTTCTGAAAAAGAAACAAACCCAAACACTTTGAGGCAGTGTGAAATTTTTGAAAGCTAATTTTACTAAAATTCAAGGTTCTAATTTATATATATATATTTTTTCATTTAACTTATAATTTTTTGTTCTGTGCCTTCATGGTCCTGGGCAGACAAAATAGATGCTATTCTTGGGGTTAGATAATAAGTATTTAGGTGGTCCTGCTGCTGCTGTTGCTGCTGCTGCTGCTAAGTAATTTCTGTCATGTCCGACTTTGTGCAACCCCATAGATGGCAGCCCACCAGGCTCCCCTATCCCTGGGATTCTCCAGGCAAGAACACTGGAGTGGGTTGCCATTTCCTTCTCCAAGGTGATCCTCAGTTCAGGTCAGTTCAGTCTAGTCGCTTAGTCTTGTCTGACTCTTTCTTTTTTCTCTCTCTCTTCTCCTTTTATATACTTTTCTTCTNAAAAATTATAAAATTACATATATATATATATATATATGAAGTTTGCTTTTATAAAATAGTGTCTTGTTTTTGCAAAATAATAGTAGGTTATAAAAGTGAAAATTAAAGGAGTAATAGAGGACTTTAAATTTAAAAAAATAAAAAAAATAGTGAAAATATGTCTAGGACTTTCTCTGGTGTTGTGGGTATTTTGTGGTCAGTTCATCTTTGGATAATTCCTTGTTCCAGCTTACATTTCTCAAGATCTATAGGCCCCTTCTTATGTAGTTGGTACTGATGACAGGGTTTTTATCTATTGCATCTGTCACGTCCAAGACGGTTCCCTCTGTTTTATCTTTTTCTGTTTGCTGGTCTCTTCAGTGTCTGATTTCCGCCCTGACACAAAGAGGGCAGTGGTGGACACTTTTTTTAGGCTCACTTGTTCAGTTGAACTGTGGGGAGAGAGAGACGCTGCAAACAAATAACACTGGTGTTTGCTTGCAGGGCGTCAGCCATGCTCGGCCTGCCCCCCGCTCACAGCGCGTGTACTCTCCTTGCCCAGACTGCTCTGTTCTAGGTTGCTCTGCCAGGAACCTCCCAGGTCTAAGCCACTCTGGTTCAGGCACTTGGGTAGTCCTCAGAGGGGCAAACTCGGTTGGGCCTGTTTTTTGCCCTTCCCAGGTTTGAGCAGCTCAAGTGATGAGGTCTTTGGTGAGCGCAGTTGCTGCAACTTATCGCCTCCCATGTCCCTGCCACTCAGTTTTCTGGGTATACAACCAGCGCACCTCCTCAGGCGGATGTGGACTGTCCAGAACCCCAAGAAGTCTTAGTTAGCAAAGAAGCCTGCTTGCAGTTTGGTAGATAATGTCTCTCTGGGGCTGTGATTGCCCCCTTCCGGCTCTGGCTGCCTGTCACCAGAGGGGGATGGTCTGCAGCCAGCTAGTTTTGTTCAGTCCTTTGTTCTGGGCACAGGCCTAGAAGTGTCTTAGGGCTTTTTGCGTGGTGGCTATCCCACAGTCTGGTTTGCTAGCCCAAGTTAGTTCGCTCAGATTGCCCTCAGGGCATACAGGCCAGATCCTTACTCTAAGCAATGCAGCCCGCACCTCCCTTCCCAGCCCCCGCTTGCTAGTGGCAGGTGCAGAGGTCTGTGCTGCTTCTCCACTCGGGGAGTTGCCGTTGGGCTCGTAATCTGTGGGTTTAAATTATTTATTCATTTTTCCTCCCTGTTATTTTTCCCTCTGTGCTTCTGGCTCACCACAGACTCAGCAGTGAGAGTGTTTCCTGGTGTTTGGAAACTTCTCTCTTTTTAAGACTCCCTTCCTGGGACAGAGCTCCATCCCTACCTCTTTTGTCGCTTTTTTTGTCTTTTATATTTTTTTTCCTACCTCCTTTTGAAGACCCTGAGCTGCTTTTCTGGGTGCCTGATGTCCTCTGCCAGCATTCAGAAGTTGTTTTGTGGAATTTACTCAGCATTTAAATTTTTTTTGATGAATTTGTGGGGGAGAAAATGGTCTCCCTCTCCTATTCCTCTGCCAACTTGACTCATCAGTGCACATGAATTTTAAAGGTCAACTGTAGAGAAACAATCCAAAGACAGTTTCTAATAAAATGGCCCCTTGCTAGCAAGCAGCCCTGATATTACCTTTTTTCATCCTCAAGGTTGGTAGAATTTCTAGAAGAGATCCTTGGTCTTTTCCATTCTACTTTATCCCTTTTTCTTTGTATTGTCCATTTAAGAAGACCTTCTTATCTCTCCTTGCTCTTCTCTAGAACTATGCATTCAGTTGAGTATAGCTTTCCCTTTATCCATTGCTGTTTGCTTCTTTTCTTCTCAGAGCTCTTTGTAAGGCCTCCTCAGACAACCACTTTGCCTTCTTGCATTTCTTTTTCTTTGGCATGGTTTTGGTCATTGCTTCCTGTACAGTGTTACAAACCTCCATCCATAATTCTTCAGGCACTTGGTCTACCAGATCTAATCCCTGGAATCTATTCCTCACCTCCACAATCATATGAGATTTGATCAATGTCATACCTGAAGAGCCTAGTGGTTTTCCCTATTTTATTCTATTTAAGGCTGAATTTTGCAATAAGGGGCTCATGATCTAAGCCACAGTCAGCTCCAGGTCTTGTTTTTGCTGACTGTATACAGCTTCTTCATCTTTAGCTACAAAGAATAGACTCAATCTGATTTTGGTGTTGACCATCTGGTGATGTCCACATGTACAGTTGTCTCTTGTGTTGTTTGAAGAGGATGTTTCCTATGACTAATGTGTTCTCTTGACAAAACTCTGTTAGCCTTTTCCCTGTTTCATTTTGTACTCCTAGGCCAAACTTGCCTGTTATTCCAGGTATCCCTTGATTTCCTACTCTTGCATTTCAATCCTTTATGATGAAAAGGGACATCTGTTTTTGGTGTTAAGTCCAGAAGGTATTGTAGGTCTTCATAGATCCGGTCAACTTCAGCTTCTTCAGCATTAGTAGCTGAGGCATAGACTTGGATAACTGCGATGTTGAATGGTTTGCCTTGGAAGCATAACCAGATCATTCTGTTGATTTTGAGACTGCAACCATGTACTGCATTTCAAACTCTTGTTGACTATGAAGGCTACTGCATTTCTTCTGAGGGATTCTTGCCCACAGTAGTAGATATAATGGTCATCTGAATTAAATTCAACCATGCCTTTCCATTTTAGTTCACTGATTCCTAAAATGTCAATGTTCACTCTTGCCATCTCCTGCTTGACCACATCCAATTTATCTTGATTCACGGGCCTAACATTCTAGGTTCCTATGCAATATTGTTCTTTACAGTATCGAACTTTAATTTCACCACCTGACACATCCACAACTGAGCATCATCTCCGCTTTAGCCCAGACACTTCATTCTTTCTGGAGCTATTAATAATTGCCTTCTGCTCCTGCCCCAGTAGCATATTTGATACCTTTCGACCTGGGGTGCTCATCTTATGATATCATACCGTTTTGCCTTTTCATACTGTTTATAGGTTTGTTCAGACGAGAATACTGGAGTGTTTTTCCATTACCTCATCTAGTGGACCAAGTTTTGTCAGAACTGTTCACTATGACCTGTCCATCTTGGTTTCCCTGCCTGGCATAGCTCATAGCTTCATTGAGTTATGCAAGCCCCTTCACTGCAACAAGGCTGTGATCCTTGAAAGAGGACTAAGGTAGTAGTTGGTTTATTTACATGGACATGAAAATTTCTCTAGATGACATGCAGATTTAAATTGGAAAAGTAGCTTAAATTTGGGCCTTCATGAAAGGAAAAGAGCAGTGATAAACAGATAGCATCAAAATGGAAGGAGAGGATGGTAGAGCCATGTGTCATTTATCTCAAAGAACAACAATTGTGGTACATAATAAAGAGAGATTTTTGGTCTGGCAATGACAATGAGAGCAAGGAGCAATGCCACCACTGGAGATGTGGAAATCATAAGAGAATCAAAGTCATTATTTGATGAAGCTGCAAGAGGACCACTTAATGCAGGGGTTGATAGTTGTCTCAAAGAGATTTGAGACTGACCTCTTAATTATTTTATTTGTTGATTAGAATTTATTTTTCTCTATTTCTTTACACTTGGGTAAAAGGAGTATTTTATTTGTTCTGAAAAAGAAACAAACCCAAACACTTTGAGGCAGTGTGAAATTTTTGAAAGCTAATTTTACTAAAATTCAAGGTTCTAATTTATATATATATATTTTTTCATTTAACTTATAATTTTTTGTTCTGTGCCTTCATGGTCCTGGGCAGACAAAATAGATGCTATTCTTGGGGTTAGATAATAAGTATTTAGGTGGTCCTGCTGCTGCTGTTGCTGCTGCTGCTGCTAAGTAATTTCTGTCATGTCCGACTTTGTGCAACCCCATAGATGGCAGCCCACCAGGCTCCCCTATCCCTGGGATTCTCCAGGCAAGAACACTGGAGTGGGTTGCCATTTCCTTCTCCAAGGTGATCCTCAGTTCAGGTCAGTTCAGTCTAGTCGCTTAGTCTTGTCTGACTCTTTCTTTTTTCTCTCTCTCTTCTCCTTTTATATACTTTTCTTCTTTTTTTAATATAAATTTATTTATTTTAATTGTCCAACTCTTTGCGACCCAATGAATTGCAGCACACCAGGCCTCCCTGTCCATCACCAACTCCCGGAGTTCACTCAAATTCACATCCATTGCGTCAGGGATGCCATCCAGCCATCTCATCTTCTGTCTTCCCCTTCTCCTCATGCACCCAATCCCTCCAAGCATCAGGGTCTTTTCCAATGAGTCAGCTCTTCGCATGAGGTGGCCAAAGTACTGGAGTTTCAGCTTTAGCATCATTCCTTCCAAAGGACACCCAGGGCTGATCTCCTTTAGAATGGACTGGTTGGATCTCCTTGCAGTCCAAGGGACTCTCAGCTGATCTTAGTAAAACACAAATACATGTTGAACTTTGGAAAAGTAACATATTAATAGCCATTATCATTCACAGAACACAGAGACGTGTAAGTGAAGTTTGGGAGGAGGCAAGAAAAGTTCTTCAGTTTGGACACAAGTATAAACATGAATTTGAGGTGTTATTAGGCTGGGCAACAAAAGATGGGTCTAGTTGAGTAGTTTCGGTGGTAATAGTGAAAGTAAGAGTGGTGAAACACACAGGCTAAATATCTAGAGGTTAATTGTCATGGCTAAAATGTATATTCCTTTGAGAAAAGGGGATAATGAACTGAATATCTACTGTGTACAAAGCCTGTGATATTCAGCATACAAATTCACTTTTCACATAAACCCCTAGTTGTTGCTTTTAAGCTTATTTTATGGAAGGCAAGAAATGAAAGATCAGAAAAGTTAAGTAAAATGCTTAAGGTCAGGCAGCTAGTAAATAGTAGAGCTGAGATTCAAATCCAGGTCTAAATCCAAAGCCCATCTTCATAATAATTCTAAACTACAACTTTGCATTAAAAGTTTGATTAAACTAAAGAAAAGGAAGATTACAATGTGAATCATGATAAAATAAGAATTAAGTGTACACCCTGACATTCCTGGTCTACCAGTTATTTTTTGTTGTTGTTTTAATCTTTTTTTTTTTTTTAACTTTTTATCTTGCATTGGGGTATAGCCAGTTAACAATGTTGTGGTCATTTCAGGTGAACAGCAAAGGGACTCAGCCATACATATACAGCCTGCATTCTCCATCAAACCCTACTTCCCTCCAGGCTGCCATATAACATTGGGCAGAGTTCCATGTGCTGTACAAATAGGTCCTTTTTTGTTACCCATTTAAAATATTTCAGTGTGTACATGTTTATCCCAAACTCCCTAACTATCCCATCCCTCTGGCAACCATAAATTCATTCTCTAAGTCTGTGAGTCTCTTTCTGTTTTGTAAGTATCATATAATTTGTATCATATCTTTCTAGATTCCACAGATAAAGAATAACATATGGTATTTCTTCTCTGGCTGAGTTACTTCACTCAGTATGACACTTTCTAGGCCCATCCATGTTGCTATACATGGGATAATTTCATTATGTTTGCTGTGTGCGACCCCATAGACGGCAGCTCACCAGGCTCTGCCATCCCTGGGATTCTCCAGGCAAGAACACTGGAGTGGGTTGCCATTTCCTTCTCCAATGCATAAAAATGAAAGTGAAGTCACTCAGTTGTGCCCGACTCTCAATGACCCTATGGACTGTAGCCCACCAAGCTCCTCTGTCCGTGGGATTTTCCAGGCAAGAATACTAGAGTGGGGTGCCATTGTCTTCTCTGAGTCTAGCAGGTGCTTAAAAAGCCTCCAGTGATATGAAAGAGAGTTATGAGCATGGAGTATAGTAGCAAGATGAGTTTTATTGGGGCAGCCCTTGAGAGACCCCAGACTTCTTCACACATGTTGTAGACGCTGTCTCTTATACACATCTTAAACTACAACTTTGCATTAAAAGTTNGAGAGTTATGAGCATGGAGTATAGTAGCAAGATGAGTTTTATTGGGGCAGCCCTTGAGAGACCCCAGACTTCTTCACACATGTTGTAGACGAGCAGATGTGTTTTCAGGACGTGTGACTGGGCAAAAGAGTACTGTGGCTTTTTGACAGCTGGACTCCTGAGACTGTCACACAGGTAGAGCTTTTCTCATAAGCCTTGGTGAGTCTTCCTGGGTGGGGGGTGGGGCACACATCAGTTTGTTGACTGGTAACTGTGGCAAAGGGCAGTGGAAGCCTTCCAGGCCAGTTAGGTGGCAGTGCGGGGAGTAGGGGCAAACCTGCTCAGCTCACCTGGAGGTCAGTGCTTGCATACCATCACAGCTGGAACAGGGACTCCTGGACTTTAAGAATGGCCCATGCCTAGGCATAGCCTGGCCCATGGATGGGTTCAGGCCCCAGGGAGGAAGGCTTAACCCCTTTCAGCCTGGGGGACAAAGAAGCTCCAAGCTGACCCCAGCCTGACGGCCACACTCCAAGAGAGCCACCCAAGGTGGTTGACAGACCTTGTCTTTTGCAAAGTTACTCCCCAAACCTGTGTCTTCTGGCTAAGTGTTTCCTTGACCACAAGACGTTGTACTATGACACAGACCCTTTCCTCTTCTACGTCATGACAGAGTAAGACTGCAAGGGCTTCCATATAGTGGGCTACTTCTCCAAGGTGAGCGCTCCTGCAGGCGATCCTTCAGTCTTGCCCTAAGCTGGGTCCCTCCCCTCACATTCACTCCAACCTCGATTTTCCAGGAAAAGGAGTCCACGAAAGACTACAACATGGCCTGCATCCTGACCCTGCCCCCCTACCAGTGCCGGGGCTACGGCAAGCTGCTGTTAGAGTTCAGTGAGTACTCGGGCTGCTGGCTGGGGGCCGGGGCGGGAGCAGGCAAGCCCAGGCCCCCGGGCTGCATACACAGATGGACGGGGTTTCTGTGTTCCCAGCCCCGGCCTTGCAGTCGAGTCACCGGGGAAACTGGCCAGGAATAAATGTGGGCCCTCACAAGGTTCTCTCTGTTCTGGGGTGACTCCCCTGCTCGTCTGCACTAGGATCTCAGTCCCTCGTAGTTCCTTGGCCATGGTGCTGAGTACTACTTAGCTATGTTCATTATGTTTAATGGCTAATATTCCATTTATATATGTACCACATCTTTATCCATTCCTTTGTTGATGGACATTTAGGTTGCTTCCATATTTTGTCTATTGTAAACAATGCTGTGATGAAAACTAGGGTGCATGTTTCCTTTTGGGTCATGTTTTTATCTGGATTTATAAACAAGATGGGCTTGCAGGGTGTTATGGTGGCTTTATGCTTAGTTTTTTTAAGGAAACTCCATATTGTTTTTTGCAGTGACTGTACCAATTTACATCCCCGCTAACAGTGTAGAAGGGTTATCTTCTCTCTACACTCTCTCCAGCATTTATTGTTTGTGGATTTTTTGATGAGAGCCACTTTGGCTGGCATGAGGTGACATCTCATAGTTTTGATTTGCATTTTTCTAATAGGGGTATTTAACATCTTTTCATAGGTGTCTTGATAATCTGCATGTCCTCTTTGGAGAATATATATTTATTTAGTTAGTTGTTTTTCAATCTCTCAGTCAACCCCATGGACTGTAGTACTCCAGGCTTCCCTGTTCTTCACTGTCTCCTGGAGTTTGTCCAAACTCATATTCATTGAGCTGATGATGCCATCCAACTCTCTCATTCTCTGTCACCACCTTCTCCTCCTATGCCCAATCTTTCCCAGCAACAGAGAAAGAGTTTCCAATAAGTTTCCAATGAGTCACCTCTTTGCATCAGCTGGTCAAAGTATTGGAACTTCAGTTTTAACATCAGTCCTTTCAATCAATACTCAGGGTTGATTTCCTTTAGGATTGATTGTTTTGATCTTTTTGCTGTCCAAGGGACTCTCAAGAGTCTTCTCCAGCACCACAGCTTGAAGACATCAATTCTTTGGTGTTCAGCCTTTTTTTATGGTCCTAATACCATATCTTTGACTTGATGGACCATTGTCTGCAAAGTGATGTCTCTGCTTTTCAACATACTGCCTAGGTTTGTCACAGCTTTTCTTTCAAGGAACAGTTCAGTTCAGTTCAGTCACTTAGTCATGTCCAAATCTTTGTGACTCCATGATTCGCAGCATGCCAGGCCTCAGTGTCCATCAACAACTCCCAGAGTCTACCCAAACCCATCTCCATCAAGTCGGTGATGCCATCTAACCATCTTATCCTCTGCTGTCCCCTTCTCCTCTTGCCCTCAATCTTTCCCAGAATCAGGGTCTTTTCAAGTCTTTTCAAGCAGCATATTAAAAAGCAGAGACATTACTTTGCCAACAAAGGTCAGTCTAGTCAAGGCTATGGTTTTTCCAGTGGTCATATATGGATGTGAGAGTTGGACTATAAAGAAAGCTGAGCACTGAAGAGTTGCTTCTTTTGAACTATGGTGTTGAAGAAGACACTTGAGAGTCCCTTGGACTGCAAGGAGATCCAACCAGTCCATCCTAAAGGAGATCAGTCCCGGGTGTTCATTGTAAGGATTGATGTTGAAGCTGAAACTCCAATACTTTGGTCACCTGATGAGAAGAGCTGACTCACATGAAAAGACGCTGACACTGGGAAAGATTGAGGGCAGGAGGAGAAGGGGATGACAAAAGATAAGATGGTTGGATGGCATCACCGACTCAAGGAGATGAGTTTGGGTAGACTCTGGGAGCTGTTGATTGACAGGGAGGCCTGGCATGCTGTTGTTCATGAGGTCACAAAAACATGACTCAGAGAATGAACTGAACTGAAAGATTTCAGAGAGTAGGATAAGTCACCTTTCTAGGTGAAAAAAGAATTTCTGTCACCCAACTGAGTGTGTGGAATCTTCCAGATTTTGCCAAAATCACATTAAAATCTGAGATATATACTCAGTGAGACAAAGTGGGGTTGTAAGAGGAAAAATTTTAAAGTCTAATTGTGTTTATTTTTCACTTTGGTGAAAATTGCTTTTCTGTGTCTATTGAGATGTCTCCAGATCTCAATAGACACATTGAGCTCAAATTGAGAACTTCCAGATGTTCAAGCTGATTTTAGAAAAGGCAGAGGAACTAGAGGTCAAATTGCCAACATCTGCTGGATCATGGAAAAAGCAGGAGAGTTCCAGAAAAACATTTATTTCTGCTTTATTGACTATGCCAAAGCCTTTGACTGTGTGGATCACAGTAAACTGTGGAAAATTCTGAAAGAGATGGGACTACTAGACCACCTGACCTGCCTCTTGAGAAACTCATATGCAGATCAGGAAGCAACAGTTAGAACTGGACATGGAACAACAGACTGGTTCCAAATAGGAAAAGGAGTACGTCAAGGCTGCATATTGTCACCCTGCTTGTTTAACTGATATGAAGATTACATCATGAGAAACGCTGGGCTGGAAGAAACACAAGCTGGAATCAAGATTGCTTGGAGAGATATCAATAACCTCAGATATGCAGATAACACCACCCTAATGACAGAAAGTGAAGAGGAACAAAAAAGCCTCTTGATGAAAGTGAAAGAGGAGAGTGAAAAAACTGGCTTAAAGCTCAACATTCAGAAAACGAAGATCATGGCATCTCATCCCATCACATCATGGCAAATAGATGGTGAAACAGTGGCTTACTTTATTTTTGAGGCTCCAAAATCAATGCAGATGGTGATTGCAGCCATGAAATTAAAAGACGCTTACTCCTTGGAAGAAAAGTTATGACCAACCTAGACAGCATATTAAAAGTTAGAGACATTACTGTGCCAACAAAGGTCCGTCTAGTCAAGGCTATGGTTTTTCCAGTAGTCACATATGGATGTGAGAGTTGGAGTGTGAAGAAAGCTGAGCACCAAAGAATTGATGCTTTTGAATTGTGGTGTTGGAGAAGACTCTTGAGAGTCCCTTGGACTGCAAAGGGATCAAACCAGTCCATTCTAAAAGAGATCAGTACTGGGTGTTCATTGGAAGGACTGAGGCTAAAGCTGAAACTCTAATACTTTGGCCACCTGATGCAAAGAGTTGACTCACTGGAAAAGACTAATGCTGGGAGGGAATGGGGGCAGGAGGAAAAGGGGACGACGGAGGATAAGATGGCTGGATGTCATCTCGATGGAAATGAGTTTGAGTGAACTCTGGGAGTTGGTGATGGACAGGGAAGCCTGGCATGCTGCAGTTCATGGGGTCACAAAGAGTCGACACAACTGAGTGATTGAACTGAAGTGAACTGAACTTTCTCTGTCTCTGTGAATTTAGGAGAAATAGTCTTATACTGTGGTTATGAAGGGATGTTTATGTGGTAGCGTTCCTGTGTAGACTGTGCCTTTCCAATATTTTTGGTTGAAGGGTTGGTTTCATTACAGACAGCAGCTGCATCTTTCCTTAAAGTGTGCTGTCCATTATTCCCTTGATAATGATTGCAGTTTGTGTGATAGTATCTACAACCTGTGCTGGACATGAGGCAAAGTTTCCTCTCTGCTCCATGGCTGTCCTTGCCCTGTCAGGAGAGAGGTCTGCTCCCCAGTTGTTGGAGTAAAAGCTCTGAGGGTCAGGTTTGCACATGCTCCATTGCCCTTGATTACATATTCCTCCCCAAAGAAGGTGATTGCTGAAGTAAGTTAGGCCTATGCAGTCACAGAGGACTTTTGCACTGCCTGTGGAGTTGTCCAAGATTCCATTCAGTAGTCCACGATTACATCTCTCTTTTGTGTTCATACTAAATCTAGTACAGAACTGTGGTGTGGATCAGACTGGGAAACTGAGGCTGCAGGAATTGAGATGACTGTACTGCTGCTGCCTTGGATCTGAGCTGTTTCTATGGTATATTTCTCCCACTGCTGCTTTGCCTCAGATCTAGTGCTAATCTTGAGCGTAGAGTGAGAGGAACTAGAACACTCTCACTGGAAGATGAACCTGCGTGTACTTCTGAGTGTGCCATCAGTGGTTATTCTCATCCCATTCAAACCATACTTAAAGCCCTCTGGGCTGTCTCTGCATAGCTACATCAAGTGCTCTCCCAGGGCCCATCCGCCCAAGACTCAGTGCTTAACTGCTGCTTATTCCTATGGCACCTCTTTGCACACACACTGACAATATCCATTGTGATTATATCCACTGCTCTGTGGGCATACTGATGATATTTATGTTTTCACCAGGTTCATATCCCAGGATGTCTGTCTCTTTCTCTGCAGGTAGACTGGATCTCTGTACAGATTTTTGCATCAGGCTGTGGTATAGAGTGAGTAAGGCCAGGGTGTAGACCCCTTTGTATTGGGAAATACAGTAAGGTGGCAGACATCAGTGCAAGGCTCTCTCTGCCCTGATTGTCCACAGTCAGCATGGACACATTTATTGCAAGTAGAGTCAAAGCTTCTCCAGCTCTTCTGTCTGTTGTAACAAATTTTCCATCATGCAAGGGAACCCATCTCTTCTGTAAATGACTTCAGGACTGGAATGCCTGGATTGTGGTTTGAGCTTCTCACTCCCCAGGATAAGGATCTTCCTGTGCAGACCTTCTTCTTCTTACAGGTCCTTTCCAGTGGTGAAGGTCCTGACCCAATACTTTTTTCCTGTCCTACTCGATTATTTGGAAAATTTTTTGCAGGTTTGGTTTAATAAGAGTCCTTCTGCTAGTTTCCAGTTAACTTTTCTTTATAATTTTTCCACATGTAGATGTATTTTTGATGTGTTTGTTAGGGGAGTTGAGCTGCATGTCCTCCTACTCTGCCATCTTGATCCTAATTCATCTTGGCTTTTGAGCCTGCTTGTGTTCACCAGCTCAATGATAGTACACAAAGAAATAGTTCTTAACTGGCTATCATTTGATGGCTCAGTACAGAGGAACAGAGAGGAATGCCAATTTCCCAGTCTTCCCCTGTAAGAGGTATATTTGCAGACTTAAAAGCTGTTGCCCTGGGTTCTACTTGCCAATCAACCTCATTCTAGGTGCTGACTGAAATCGTCCTTGTTGGAACATGGACAGATCTTGGCATACGCTCAGTTACTGGGAATCACTAAGAACAAAATAGACTGCTTGGACAATCATAAAGGCTTGAAAGACAACCACAGCTAGGGCAAGGTTAAATGATGTTTCATCTTCTATATAAGGACACTCTTTTAAGTCTAGGAGAGGTGGCTATTTGTTCTAATGCACAGAAACAAAAACAGAATTAAAGAAAGTGATGAAAGAAGGGAATGTTTTTTAAAGGACAAGATAAAACCTAAAATAACTAACAATAAATACAAATGATATAGCTGATAGAGAGCCAAAAACAACAATAAAAGAAGTTTACCAAATTTCAAAGAAGAATGAATCAACAAAGTGATAATTGCAACAAAGAGAAAATATAAGAAAGTGCCATGTAGAAGTCACACAGCAAAAAAACAAGAACTAAAAAATGCAATAGAGTGGTTAAACAACATATCAAATGAAGTAGAAGGATCAGTGAACTCAAATACAAAGTAGTGAAAAATCACCTAATGAGATATCAAAGAGAAAAAAATAATTTAAAAAATTATGAAGATAGCTTAAAGGAATTGTGGAAAAATATCAAGCAGATCATCTTTTGCATTATGAGTCCTAAAGGGAGAAATGAAAATGAAAATTGATCAGTCATGTCAAACTCTTTGCGACCCCATAGACTATACAGTCCATGGAATTCTACAGGCCAGAATGGATAGCCTTTCCTTTCTCCAGGGGATCTTCCAACCCAGAGGTTGAACCCAGGTCTCCTACATTGCAGACAGATCCTTTACCAGC
>SJYW01026404.1:146503-204514 GCA_006410735.1 Raphicerus campestris
AAAGATGATGCTGTGAAAGTGCTGCACTCAATATGCCACCAAATTGGGAAAACTCAGCAGTGTCCACAGGACTGGCAAAGGTCAGTTTTCATTCCAATTCCAAAGAAAGGCAATGCCAAAGAATGCTCAAACTACCACACAATTGCACTCATCTCACATGCTAGCAAAGTAATGCTCAAAATTCTCCAAGCCAAGCTTCAGCAATACATGAACCATGAACTTCCAGATGTTCAAGCTGGTTTTAGAAAAGGCAGAGGAACGAGAGATCAAATTGCCAACATCTGCTGGATCATTGAAAAAGCAAGAGAGTTCCAGAAAAATATCTATTTCTGCTTTATTGACTATGTCAAAGCCTTTGACTGTGTGGATCACAGTAAACTGGAAAATTCTAAAATAGATGGGAATACCAGACCACTTAATCTGCCTCTTGAGAAATCTGTATGCAGGTCTGGAAGCAACAGTTAGAATGAGACATGGAACTACAGACTGGTTCCAAATAGGAAAAGGAGTACATCAAGGCTGTAAATTGTCACCCTGCTTATTTAACTTATATGCAGAGTACATCATGAGAAACGCTGGCCTGGAAGAAACATAAGCTGAAAACAAGATTGCTGGGAGAAATATCAATAACCTGAGATATGTAGATGACAACACCCTTATGGAAGAAAGTGAAGAGGAGTTAAAAGCCTCTTGATGAAAGTTAAAGAGGAGAGTGAAAATGTTGGCTTAAAGCTCAACATTCCGAAAACGAAGATCATGGCATCCGGTCCCATCACTTCATGGGAAATAGATGGGGAAAGAGTGGAAACAGTGTCAGACTTTATTTTTCTGGGCTCCAAAATCACTGCAGATGGTGACTGCAGCCATGAAATTAGAAGACGCTTACTCCTTGGAAGAAAAGTTATGACCAACCTAGATAGTATATTCAAAAGCAGAGACATTAGTTTGCCGACTACGGTCTGTCTACTCAAGGCTGTGGTTTTTCCTGTGGTCATGTGTGGATGTGAGAGTTGAACTGTGAAGAAGGCTGAGTACTGAACAATTGATGCTTTTGTACTGTGGTGTTGGAGAAGACTCTTGAGAGTCCCTTGGACTGCAAGGAGATCCAACCAGGCCATTGTGAAGTAGATCATCCCTGGGATTTCTTTGGAAGGAGTGATGCGAAAGCTGAAACTCCAGTACTTTGGCCACCTCATGCGAAGAGTTGACTCATTGGAATAGACTCTGATGCTGGGAGGGATTGGGGGCAGGAGGAGAAGGGGATGATCAAGGAGGAGATGGCTGAATGGCATCACGGACTCGATGAACGTGAGTCTGAGTGGACTCCAAGAGATGGTAATGAACAGGGAGGCCTGGTATGCTGCAATTCATGGGGTCGCAAAGAGTCAGACACGACTGAACAACTGAACTGAACTGAACTGAAGGGGAACATTGTTGAAGGGCTTTTATTTGTTGAGCCAATATTTGCTGCCAAATCCCCTGCCCTTATACATGTTAATAAATATATAACTAGCATATTGGAGAAATAAGCATTAACCTTTAAGATTAATCATGTTAACCTTATGTTAAATAAATTTTTTTCTTAGTTGTAACCCACTACACCCTCACCCTATAGGAATGCAGCTTTATCTGGTATCTTCAGAAGGTGGTGCCTGGTTTAAGGAAAAACACCCTTGGAAAAAATAAGTTTTCTGGTTAACTGACCATTATCAGAAAAAATGNAAATTTTTTTCTTAGTTGTAACCCACTACACCCTCACCCTATAGGAATGCAGCTTTATCTGGTATCTTCAGAAGGTGGTGCCTGGTTTAAGGAAAAACACCCTTGGAAAAAATAAGTTTTCTGGTTAACTGACCATTATCAGAAAAAATGGGTCGTAAAATGTCAGCAGGCCTCATGGCCAGAAGATGATGTAAAACCCCTAAAACCTTTTTTTTTTTTTTAATATTTATGTGAAGCACCTGATTTTGATAAAGGTCAGGTTTGCTGACCCCCACGTGAGTTTAAAATTTCCATTTGTCTCTATGTGTAACAAAAGGTATATAAGCAAACCTAAAAAATAAAGAGTTCAGATCAGTTTCTGGAAAGACTGATTCCCCCGTGTCACTCTTTCTTTCTCCATTTTTCTGGCTGAATTCCCATCTGGAGCATGGGTGCTTGACACATCTACTTACTTGCCCTGGCTTCTAAGATCCGTGAGAGAGGGAGCTCAAGGTGGGGCACCCTCTGATATTCAAAGGAGTGCTGGTGGCCCAAGGTAGATGGTGCAAATTCCTTGTCCTGGAATTTTATTGGTATACCATGTAAACCAAGTTATTCAGCATCTTTTTGTCCACTAATTTTCCTACTACACTATTCTTTTCTAATCTGTCTTTATATCTGTAATTAAATAAGTTTTTTCCTAAGATGCTGATTCCATCTCCACTTTGAATTACTCTGGATCCACCGGGGCTGGACCCTGGCAATTGCCAGCAGAAATAAGAATAACAAAATGCACAGATTCAGTTCAGTTCAGTTACTCAGTCGTGTCCAACTCTTTGCGACTCCATGATGGGGTCCCTGTCCATCACCAACTCCCAGAGTTCACTCAGATTCACGTCCATCGAGTCAGTGTTGCCATCCAGCCATCTCATCCTCTGTCGTCCTCTTCTCCTCCTGCCCCCAATCCCTCCCAGCATCAGAGTCTTTTCCAGTGAGTCAGCCCTTCACATGAGGTGGCCAAAGTACTGGAGTTTCAGCTTTAGTATCATTTCTTCCAAAGAAATCCCAGGGCTGATCTCCTTCAGAATGGACTGTTTGGATCTCCTTGCAGTCCCATGGACTCTCAAGAGTCTTCTCCAACACCACAGTTCAAAAATATCAGTTCTTCGGTGCTCAGCCTTCTTCACAGTCCAACTCTCACATCCATACGTGACTATTGGAAAAACCATAGCCTTGACTAGACGGACCTTAGTTGGCAAAGTAATGTCTCTGCTTTTCAATGTGCTTTCTACGTTGATTATAACTTTTCTTCCAAGGAGTAAGTGTCTTTTAATTTCATGGCTGCAGTCACCATCTGCAGTGATTTTGGAGCCCAGAAAAATAAAGTCTGACACTGTTTCCACTGTTTCCCCATCTATTTCCCATGCAGTGATGGGACCAGATGCCATGATCTTCGTTTTCTGAATGTTGAGCTTTAAGTCAACTTTTTCACTCTCCTCTTTCACTTTTGATCAAGAGGCTTTTTAGTTCCTCTTCACTTTCTGCCATAAGGGTGTTGTCATCTACATATCTCAGGTTATTGATATTTCTCCCAGCAATCTTGATTCCAGCTTATGTTTCTTCTGGGCCAGTGTTTCTCATGATG
Source organism: Raphicerus campestris (assembly GCA_006410735.1). Lineage (NCBI taxonomy): Eukaryota > Metazoa > Chordata > Mammalia > Artiodactyla > Bovidae > Raphicerus > Raphicerus campestris. Next base: position 149,850 of record SJYW01026404.1, read on the forward strand.
TACTCTGCATATTAGAAACATTAAAAAAATTAAGGTATGTCATGAATACATAAAAGACATATAAATACTATTTTGTCTTCTACTACAATAAAATATACACAGATACAATAAAAAACAAATATTTATTCAGATTTATGCACAAAATACTTACAGACTGTGCATAGTACCATTTGCAGCCTAGAAAAACATAAGCAAACATAAAGAAGCAGTGTTAAATCATAACTGCACAAAATTAGTTGTAGTACAAAGTATACTACAGTAAAAGTTTTATAGCCATCTCCTGCTGCTATTGTGGTGAGTTTAAAAGTTGTACGTATCTGCTTAAAATGGCACATGATATTAATCATTTCTGTGTAAGCAATCTGTCTTTCTAGTAAGTTTTGTTGTGCAGTGAAGAGTGATGGCTTGCTGTTTTCATGTAATTTTCACTGTTTTTAGTATGATAACTTAACCTTCAATAACACCATAAAACTCATACAAAATGCCATTTGTGATGGTGGGAGTGCTCACAAGAAACAGAGAAAGGTCATGACTTCTGGAGAAAAACTTGAATTGATAAATATATACCATAGATTGATGTATGGAGTCACCTACCATTTCAATATAATTTACCTTAAGGACCACCGTAAAAAAGATTAAAGGAAATTTGTGAAATCATTACTGTGGCTACATTAGCAGGCATGAAAACCTGGATGGCTTTGTGAAATACTTTTTTTTTTTTTAAACTCACATCAAATGTGCTACTTCTATGTGGGTGCAGGCAAAAGTGTCATAATCTGGAAAACAAATTCCACAAAGGACATATATTAGTAAGGAAGAGAATAAATCAACAGGATTTAAGGCAGGAAAGGATAGGCTAACTCTAAGTAGTAGGGCAAATGTAGTTGGATTTATAATCAGGATTTCCTTAATCTTTAAAGCTGCTAAACTGTTGAGCCTGGAGGGGAAAATGTAAACATCAGCTGTCAGTCTTTTGGTTGTACAATAAAAAGGCCTGGATCAGGAGAATCCATTTTTTTCTGGATTGCCTACATTGATTCTTCGTCCCTGAAATCAGGAAATACATTGTCAGTGAAGGATTACACTTTAAAATTCTTTTGATATTAGACAGTACTCTGGGACATCCAGAACCTTGTGAGTTCAACACTGAAGGAATCAAAGTAGTCTATTTGTGCCCAAACACAACTTCTCTAATTTAGCCTCTAGATGACAAGATCATACAGACTTTAAGGCTCATTACACATAGTACATTATGGAACAATAGTCACCACTATGAAAGAGAACCCTGATAGAGAAAACATCATGAATGTCTGGAAGGATTACTCCATGGAAGATGCTACAGTTGTTATAGAAAAACAAACAAACTATGAAAGTCACTAAGCCAAAAACAATACATTTCTACTGGAGAAAATTGTCTTTAGATGTTGTGCATGTCTTCACAGGATTTGCAACAGAGTCAATCAAGGAAATCATAAAATATTGTGAATAAGGCCAAAAAGGTGTGGCTACAGGATTTCAAGATATGAATCTTGCAGAAATTCAAGAACTAACAGACACCACACCAGAAGAATTAACAGATGATGATGTGATGGATATGATTCACAACTGAACCAGTGGCACATGATGAAGATGTAAAAGAAGCAGTGTCAAAAAGCAATTGACACTAGATAATCTGACAGAATGGTTGTGATAACTACAGACTACTTTTGACTTATTTAACAACACGAACCTTTATCTAATATAGGCACTGAAACTAAAGCAAATAGTGGAAGAAGGATTGGTACTATATAGAAAGGTCTTATGGATATAAAAACCCCAAATTCAGACTTTAATTATGATCTGTTTCCAGAAAGTTGCACTGTGTTCCTGGCACTCCTGTCCCCACTTCCACCTCCTCCAGGTCTTCTCTGCCATCCATGAAACAGCAAGACCAGCTCCTTCCTACTTCCTCAGACTACTCACCATGGAGCACCTGCTCCAGCCTCTCTTGCTCCAGTACTACTTCCCACCAAGATAGAAGTTGATATTGTCTTTGACAGTGTACACACTTGGAGGGAATGGAGCTGGCTAGGGCCGACCAGGGTAGAAGTAGCCATTGCTAGCTCGTGTGTCTCAGAACACACTGCAGAGGGAGTGTAGCTGGTTCCAAGGTAGGCACTGCTATCACACGAATGCACTTTCCTGTGCACAATTTGTGGAGGTGGGAGACTGGGTTAGATCAGTGGTGTGGTGAAGCCAGCCAGTGGTACCAGTCTTGACACAGCTTCTAACAAGATGCCCACACTGAGAAAAAGGTGAAAGCAGCACAGAAGTGCAGCCCAAGCCCTCAGGCCCCAGCCATATCATAAACCAAGGCAAAGACTGCCATCACACCCAGGAGAAACCCTCCTCAGGGTTCCTGCTCCAGCCCCTCACTTTCCAACCCCACTTTCAAGGGATAGTGATGGCCACTTAGCATAGAACAAATGCTGGTATGCACATAACTCTGATTCTAACCCCTCCAACTGTAGGCCTACCTCCCATTAAGGTGGTGGTGCCAGCACACCCTGGGGAAAGATGCAACCATACTCATTTCAGATGTAGCAGTCCCACAGAAGCCCCTGGGCACATACAGATTGCACAGGGTCGCTCTTACACAAGGGCAGTTGCTCAAGACAAGATTAGGTAACTTTCAGCTCAGTTCACAGACACAGAGAAAGATAAACAAACTTAGAAGACTGAGGAATGTTTCAAGCAAAAGAAAACACTCATGAAAGAAAGATAAAAATACTTTAGCTGATAAAAAAATGAAATCAATAGTAACAAGAATGTAAACTGAAATGGAGAAAATAATAGATAATCTAAATGAGAAATTAAAAGAGGAACTGGAAAATATAAAAAAGAATTACTCAGAGAAGAGAGATACAAGAACAAATGAAAAAAAATGCACTAGCATGTATTAATAGTAAAATAGGATTTATAGAATAATGTAAAGGAATTTGTAATTAATATAAGGAATGTATAAGTAAATTTGGAAAACTCAGCAGTGGCTATAGGACTGGAAAATGTCAGTTTTCATTTCAATCCCAAAGAAGGTCAGTGTCAAAGAATACTCATACTATCACACAACTGCACTCATCTAACACGTCAATAAATTAATGCTCAAAATTCTCCAAGCCAGGCTTCAACAGTATGTGACCCAGGAACTTCTAGATGTTCAAACTGGATTTAGAAAAGGCAGAGGAACCAGAGATCAAATTGCCAACATCCACTGTGTCATAGAAAAAGCAAGAGAATTCCAGAAAAATATCAACTTCTGCTCTATTGATCATGCTAAAGCCTTTGACAGAGTAGATCATAACAAACTGTGCAACATTCTTCAAGTGACTGAAATACCAGGCCACCTTACCTGCCTCCTAAGAAATCTGTTTACAAGTCAAAAAACAACAGCTAGAACCTGACATAAAACAGTAAACAGGTGGCAAATTGGGAAAGGAGCACTTCAAGACTATTTATTGCCACCTTGCTTATTTAACTTATATGCAGAGTACATCATGTGAGATGCCGGGTTGGATGAAGAACAGGCAGGAATCAAGATTTCTGGGAGAAATATCAATAACCTCAGATATGCAGATGACACTACCCTTATGGAAGAAAGTGAAGAAGAACTAAAGAGCCTATTGATGAAAGTGAAAGAGAAAATTATGGCTTAAAACTCAACATTCAAAAAACAAATATCATGGCATCTGGTCCCATCACTCCATGGAAAATAGATGGAAAAACAATGAAAACAGTGACAGACTTCATTTTCTTGGGCTTCAAAATTATTGCAGATGGCAACTACAGTCATGAATTTATGAGATAATTGCTCCTTGGAAGAAAAACCATGACCAACCTAGACAGCAAATTAAAAAGCAGAGATATCACTTTGCCCAACAAAGGTCAATGTAGTCAAAGCTATGGTTTTTCAATAACTTTGCTACTGATCATAGCAAACACCCTCTTCAAACAACATAAGAGAAGACTGTATACATGGACATCACCAGAAGGTCAATACTGAATTCAGATTGATTATATTCTTTGCAGCCAAAGATGTAGAAGCTCTATACTATCAGCAAAAACAAGACAGGGAGCTAACTGTGGCTCAGATCATGAATTCCTTATTGCCAAACTCAAACTTAAAGAAAGTAGGGAAAACCACCAGATCATTCATGTATGACCTAAATCAAATCCTTTATGATTATACAGTGAGAGTAATAAATAGACTCAAGGGATTAGATCTGATGGACAGAGTGCCTGAAGAGCTATGGATGGAGGTTCATGACATTGTACAGGAGGCAGTGATCAAGACCATCCCCAAGAAGAAGAAATGCAAAAAGGCAAATAATTGTCTGAGGAGGACTTAGAAATAGCTGAGAAAATAAGGGAAACTAAAGATAAAGGAGGAAAGGAAAGATATACACATTTGAATGCAGAGTTTCAAAGAACAGCAAAGAGAGATAAGGAAGCCTTCTTCAATGATCAATGTAAAGAAAAAGATGAAAGCAATAGAATGGGCAAGACTAGAGATCTCTTCAAGAAAATCAGAGATACCAAGGGAACATTTTATACAAAGATGGGCTCAAGAAAGGACATAAATGCTATGGACCTAACAGAAGCAGAAGATGTTAAGAAGAGGTGGCAAGAATACATAGAAGAACTGTACAAAAAAGATTTTCATGGCCCAGATAACCATAATGGTGTGATCACTCACCTACAGCCAGACATCTTGGAATGTGAAATCAAGTGGGCCTTAGGAAACATCACTACAAACTAAGCTAGTGGAAGTGATGGAATTCCAGTTGAGCTATTTCAAATCTCAAAGATGATGCTGTGAAAGTGCTACACTCAATAAGCCAGCAGTTTTGGAAAATGCAGAAATGGCCACAGGACTGGAAAAGGTCAGTTTTCATTCCAATCGCAAAGAAAGGCAATGCCAAAGAATGTTCGAACTACCACACAATTGCACTCATCTCACACACTATGAAAGTAATGCTCGAAATTCTCTAAACCAGTCTTCAACAGTACATGAACTGAGAACTTCCAGATGTTCAGGCTGGATTTAGAAAAGGCAGAGGAACCAAAGATGAAATTGCCAGCATCTATTGGATCATTGAAAAAGTGAGAGAGTTTCAGAAAAGCATCTACTTATGGTTCATTGATTATGCCAAAGCCATTGACTGTGTGGATCAAAACTGGAAAATTCTTAAACAGATGGGAATGCCAGACTATCTTACCTGCCTCCTCAGAAATCTGTATGCAGGTCAAGAGGTAACAGTTAGAACTGGACATGGAACAACAGACTGGTTTCAAATCAGGAAAGGAGTACATCAAGGCTGCATATTGTCACCTTACTTATTTAACTTATATGCAGAGTATATTATGCAAAATGCTGGGCTGGAGGAAGCACAATCTGGAATCAAGATTGCCAGGAGAAATATCAGTAATCTCTGATACATAGATGACACGACACTTATGACAGAAATCAAAGAAGAACTAAAGTGCCTCTTGATGAAAGTGAGAGAGTGAAAAAGTTGGATTAAAACCCAACATTCAGAAAACTAAGACTGGCATCTGGTCTCATCACTTCATGGCAAATAGATGGCAAAAAAATGGAAACAGTGAGAAATTTTATTTTGGAGGGCTCCAAAATCACTGCAGATGGTGATTGCAGCCATGAAATTAAAACATGCTTGCCCTTTGGAAGGAAAGCTATGAGAAACCTAGACACCATATTAAAAAGCACAGAAATTGCTTTGCCAGCAAAGGTTCATCTAGTCAAAACTATGGTTTTTCCTATAGTCATGTATGGATGTGAGAGTTGGACTATAAAGAAAACTGAACATTAAAGAACTGATGCTTTTGAACTGTGGTATTGGAGAAGACTCTTGAGAGTCCCTTGAACAGCAAGGAGATCCAACCATACTATCCTAAAGGAAATTAGTCCTGGATATTCATTGGAAAGACTGATGCTGAAGCTGAAACTCCAATATTTTGGCCACCTAATGTGAAGAACTGACTCACTAGAAGAGTCCCTGATGCTGGGAAAGATTGAAGGCAAGATGGGAATGGGTTGACAGAGAATGAAATGTTTGGATGGCATGACTGACTCAATGGACATGAGTTTGAGTAAGCTCCAGGTGTTGGTGATGGACAGGGAAGCCTGGCGTTCTGCAGTCCATGGGGTTGCAAAGAGTCAGACACGACTGAGTGACTGAACTGAACTGTATAAGGAATCTGGAAGACAGAATTATGAAAATCACCCAATCAGAATGGCAAAAAGAAAAACAAATTTTAAAACATGAGAATAATTTAAGGGATCTTTGGGACAGCATCAAGCATACCAACATTCACTTAATAGCAATCCTAGGAGAAAAGGAAAAACAGAGTAGAAAATGTATTTGATGACATTACGATGGAAAACTTATCAAAGAAATAAACAGACATTGAGTTATGGAAATCACAAAGAATCCCAAACAAAATGAACCTAAGGAGACTTACACCAATATATACCATAATAAAAATGCTAAAGTTAAAAGTAAGGCAGAATTTTAAAGGTAGTAAAAGAAACACAAAATATCATGTACACAAGGATCTCCAATAAGGCTATCAGTTAAATTTTGAACAGAAACATTGTAGGCCAAAATAGCTTGATATATTTAAAATCTCAAAGGAAAAAACCTACAACTTAGTATCCTCTACACAGCAAGATTATCATTTAGAAATGAAGTAAAGATTAAGAGCTTCCCAGAAAAGCAAAAGTTAGAAGAGTTCATCAATACTAAACTGAGATTACAAGAAGTGGTAAAGGATCTTTTTTAAGTAGAAAAGAAATGTTTACCACAGGAAATAAGACATTATATAATGGGGAAATTTTGAATGTTGAGGGAGATATTTAGTAAAAACTGTTGATCAACAATGTAAGTAAGAGTAGAAAGGTTAAAAAAAGAAAATTATAAAATCAGCTATAACTACAATAAATACTTAAAGCATAAGAGTGAAAAGAGTGAAGATGCATAATATGACATTGAAAACAAAACATGGGAGAGGAGAATAAAAAATAAACTTTTAGGATGTGTTTGAACTTAAAGGACTACCAGTTTAAGTCAAGTAGACATAGTTATAGGTAACATGTATGAACCCATAGTAACCACAAATCAAAAACCTACAATAGATACACACAAACTAAAAAAAAAAAAAGGGGGGAATACAGACATAACATGAAAGATAAGTTGTCAAGCTACAGGGAAAGAGACTAAAAGAGCAAAACGACAGAGAAGAACAAGAAAACAACTAAAAAACAAATTAAAAATGGCAGTAAGCACATACTTATTGATAATCAGTGGACAAAATGCTTCAATCAAAGGACATGGGGTGACTGATTGTATAAAAAAAAAAAAAGACTCATCTATATGCTGTCTACAAGAGACTCAATACAGAATTAAAGACACATGCAGACTGAAAATAAGGGGAAGGAAAAAGAGTCTCCATATATAGAAATATAAAGAAAGCTAAGGTAGCACTCATATCACAAAAGAATAGATTTTAAAACAAAGTCTATAAAAATTAAAAAAGAGGACATCATATAAAGATAAAGGGATCAATTTAATAAGAGGATATGAAGTTTATAAATGTATAAGCACCTAATATAGGAACACCCAAATACATAAAGTGAGTATTAACTAACAAAAGGGAGAAACTGATAAGGATAAAATAATAATAGAAGACACTAGTACATCACTTACATCAATGGACAGATCATTTAGACAGGAAATCAATAAAGAAACAGTGATATTAAATAACATATTAGACCAGTTGGACTTCATAGATATCTCCAGGACATTCCATCCAAAAACAGCAGGGATACACATTCTTTTCAAGTGCGTATGGGATGTTCTCCAGGATACTTCACATAGGCTAAAAAACAAGTCCCAATAAATTGAAGAGGATAGAAATTATATCAAGCATATATTCCAACATCATAGGTATGAAACTAGAAATCAATTATAGGAAGAAAAATGGAAAAAAATGCAAACTCATGCAGACTAAACAACATGCTAGTAAAAAATCACAACTGATCAGAAAACTAACCAAAGAAGAAATCAGAAAATACCTTGAGAATAAAAATAAAAACACAAGTTCCCAAAATTCATGGGACAGAGCAAATACATGTAATAAGGACATTCATAGTAATGCAGGCATACCTCAAGAAACAAGAAAACTCTCAAACAACCTAACTTATCATCTAAAAGAATTACAAATAAAGGACCAGTTCAGCAGAATTAAAAAAAAATAATTAAGATTAGAGGGGAAATAAATTAGGTAAAGATTAAAAACTGGAAAATATCATAAAACCAAAAACTGGTTTTTGAAGAGATAAAACTGATAAGCTTTTAGCCAGGCTCATCAAGAGGAAAAGAGAGACGTTCCAAAGAAATGAAAAGGAGAAATTACAACTGATATCACAGAAATACAAATAATCATAAGAGATAACCATAGTTTATATACTAACCGGTTGGACAATTTATAAGAAATGGATAAATTCTTAGAAAAACTCTTGCAGTACTAAGTCAGAAAAAAACAGATAATCTGAACAGACTGACTACTAGCATTAAATTTAAATCAGCAATGAAAAAATACTTCCAACAAAAAAAAGTCTTGGATCAGATGACTTCACAGCGGAATTCTACCAAATACAGAGGAAGAACTACTTTCTATACTTCCTAAATTATCCTTTAAAAAATGAATATAAGATATGCCCCAATTCATTCCATGATATCACCATTATCCTGATACCAATGTAAGACAAAGAAACTACAAAAAATTACAGACCAATATAATAGATGAATTGTTGTTGTGCAGTCGCTCAGTTGTGTCCAACTCCTTGTAATCCCATGAACTGCAGCATGTCAGGCATTTTTGTTCTTCATCGTCTCCTGTAGTTTGTTTAAACTCATGTCCATTGAGTCGATGATGTTATCCAACCATCTTATCCTCTGTTACCCTTTTCTCCTCATGCCCTTCGACTGGATGTTCAGGGTTAATTTTCTTTAGGATTGACTGATTTGATCTCCTTGCAGTCCAAAGGGCTTTCAAGAGTTTTCTACAGCATCACAGTTTGAAAGCATAAATTCTTCTACATTTAGCCTTCTTTATGGTCCAACTCTCACATCCTTACATGACTATTGAAAAAATACATAGCTTTGACTATATGAACCTTTGTTGGCAAGGTGATGTCTCTGCTTTTTAATATACTGTCTAGGTTTGTCCCAGCTTTCCTTCCAAGGAGAAAATGTCTTTTAATTTCATGGCTGCAGTCATATTCCACCGTGATTCTAGAGATGAAGTAAATAAAATCTGTCACTGTTTCTATTTTTCCCCATCTATTTGCCATTAAGTGATGGGACGAGCTGCCATGATCTTCATTTTTAAATGTTGAGTTTTAAGCCAGCTTATTCACTCTCCTCTTTCATCTTCATCAATAGGCTTTTTAGTTCCTGATCACTTTCTGCAATTAATGTGGTATCATCTGCATATCTGAGGTTGTTGATATTTCTCCTGGAAATATTGATTCTAGCTTTTGATTCATCCAGCCTGGCATTTCATATGATGTACTCTGCATATAAGTTAAATAAGCAGGGTGACAATATACAACCTAGTAGTACCCCATTCCCAATTTTGAACCAGTCTGTTGTTCCATGTCTTGTTCCAATGGTTGTTTCTTGACTTGCATACAGATTTTTTAAGAGGCCAGTAAAGTGATCTGTATTCCCATCACTTTAAGAATGTTCCACAGTTTGCTGTGATACACATAGTCAAAGGCTTTGGCATAGTCAATGAAGTAGATGTTTTTGTGCATTTCTCTTGCTTTTTCTATGATTCAATGGATGTTGGCAGTTTGATCTCTGGTTCCTCTGCCTTTTCTAAATCCAGTTTGAACATCTGGAAGTTCTCGGTTCATGTACTGTTGAAGCCTGGCTTGAAGAATTTTGAGCATTACTTTGCTGACATCTGAGATGAGCGCAATTGTGTGGTACTTTGAGTATTCTTTGGCATTGCATTTCTTTGGGATTGGAGTGAAAACTGAGCTTTTTGTGTCATGTGGCCACTGCTGAGTTTTCAAAAAATGCTGGCATACTGAGTGCAGCAATTTCACAGCATCATCTTTTAGGATTTGAAATAACTCAACTGTAATTTCATCACCTCCACTAGCCTTGTTCCTAATGAAGCTTCCTAAAGGTCCACTTAACTTCACAATCCAGGATGTTTGGTTCTAGGCGAATGATCACACCATCGTTATTATCTGGGTCATTATAATTTTTTTTGTATAGTTATTCTATGTGTTCTTGCCACCTCTTCTTAATATCTTCTGCTTCTGTAAGGTTCATAACATTTCTGCCCTTTATTGTGCCCATCTTGGCATGAAATGTTGCCTTGGTATGTCTAATTTTCTTGAAAAGATCTCTAGTCTTTTCCATTCTACTGTTTTCCTCTATTTCTTTGAAGTGCTCATTTAAGACAGCTTTCTTATCTCTCCTTGCTATTCTCTGGAACTCCACATGCAGTTGGTATATCTTTCTTTTTCTCCTTTGCCTTTTGCTTCTCTTCTTTTATCAACTATTTGTAAGACCTCTTCAGATAAATATAGATACAAAAATACTCATGAGAATGTTAGGAAATCAAGCAATGCAATATACCACAGTAATAAAATGAAGGATAACTATTACATGGTCATTTCAACAGATGCATAAAAAGTATTTGACAAAATGCAATGCCAATTCATAAGGAAAACTCTCAAGCAAGTTCATACAGAGGGAACATATATAAACGTTTGTCATTCATGACAAATCTACAACTAACATCATACTCAAAGTTTAAAAACNTGCATAAAAAGTATTTGACAAAATGCAATGCCAATTCATAAGGAAAACTCTCAAGCAAGTTCATACAGAGGGAACATATATAAACGTTTGTCATTCATGACAAATCTACAACTAACATCATACTCAAAGTTTAAAAACTGAAAGCTTTTCCTCTAAAATTAAGAACAAGACAAAGGTTCACACTCTTATCATTTCTATTTAATGCAGTAATCAGCCAAGCAATTGGAGAAGAAAAATAAATTAAAGAGATCAAATAGGAGGCAATAAAAATACTGTATTTGCACATGACTTGATGCTATATATAGAAAATCCTGTCTCCACCAAAAAAATTAGAACTAATGAATTCAGTAATATTGTAGTGTATTGGATTAATGTATATAAATCTGTTGCTTTTCTATTTACTAATAATTATCAGAAATAGAATGCAAAAATATTTCCATTTATAATCACATCAAAAGGAGTAAANGAGTTGACTCACTAGAAAAGACTCTGATGCTGGGAGGGATTGGGGGCAGGAGGAGAAGGGGACGACAGAGGATGAGATGCTGGATGACATCACTGACTCAATGGGCATGAGTCTGAGTGAACTCCGGAAGTTGGTGATGGACAAGGAGGCCTGGTGTGCTATGGTTCATGGGGTCGCAGAGAGTTGGACATGACTGAGCGACTGAACTGAACTGAACTGAACTGAAGTGAGTTAATATGTGCACAGTCCTATACACCTGATTTGTTCCTCCCCACGTCATCTCCCCTTTGACAATCATGTTTGTTTTCTATGCTATCAATTTTTAATGTCTAGTGTGGGAAATGTTGATAGTGTTGAAACAAATAGACAAATTTTGTTTGTTGAAACAAAATAGCCAGATATTTTTCCAGCAAACATAGGTTTATCAGGATCAACCGAGAATTGCAATTTGGAGTCTATAAACATGATGAGCCAAGTGTAAGTCCCTACACAGAAAGGGAAGGAGTTGTTTTATAGAGAGGAAAAGGAAGCTGGGAGGGTGATAATAAACAAAAAGTCTGTGGCTTTTCATTCACTGAATACTTGCTAGGAAAGAAGAGGAGTCTTTCTGGGCTCAGTCATAGTTGTCGAGCTTGTGAGGTCCACCTTCTGGTCTCCCAACTCTAATTTAGACTNTGATAATAAACAAAAAGTCTGTGGCTTTTCATTCACTGAATACTTGCTAGGAAAGAAGAGGAGTCTTTCTGGGCTCAGTCATAGTTGTCGAGCTTGTGAGGTCCACCTTCTGGTCTCCCAACTCTAATTTAGACTTTTGCTTATTACTTACAATAGATACATCCCATATAAGCAAAAACATTTAAGGGATTCTAAATGATTTTTAAGAGTGTAAAGGAGTCTGAGAGAAAAAGCTTGAGAATTGCTTATTTGGGGAATTTGATTTAATTGCTGATTTGAAGAATCTTTGCAACTTTTCAGTACCTGAAATTTCAGACACTTGGAATCCATTCCCATGTGTTTGCAGTGTCCAAATCCTAAAAAAAAACTTCCCGTTTTACTGTTAAAGACCTAATCATATCAAATTCTTTTGTGACAGCAGGATCCCAGAGAGTCTAGAAAGGCACCGTATCCTTGGAGACAAAGCTGAACAAAAAGGCCAGAAAAAGAAGGTAGGGTACAAATACAGCCTTCACCTATTCCACCACTTTCCTAGTGAAATATATAAAGTTAGTAAGCCTCATAACAAGGGACCCAAAATAAGAAACCTAGAGAAGAAACACTTTTCCTCATCCCTTGGCTTTTTGCCCATTGTTCATAACTTTGATTACATAAAAACAATATAGACAAGCAAGAATTTCAGAAAAGCTAATTTATGTTAATTCACAACATGTATATACAACCAGCCAATTAGCTGAAGGAACCATCTTCTTATGGAAATTTTCTGAAATACATTTCTTTAGAAATTCACAACCTGTGAGACTAACCACTTCCCTTTTCAGGATTGTAGGTTCCTCAGAGATTGTCTCAAGAAATTGCCTTATGCTTATATTTGTCTTCAAAACAAGCTTCTGGGCTTCAAGGAAATTAATTCCTCTTCCAGTTACAAAGTAAGGTCTTCCCATTCGAGAGAAATATTTTAGTGTATGAATCAAAAAAGTTTTAGTGAAAAATATGCAAAAACTAAACCCCTTCAAAGACTAATTTATTCCTACTTGTGAAGATTCATTTCCTCTTTCATTTTTCTTGATTACAGTTTTGTGTTCTTTTAAGAAAACTAGTTCTTTTGAAATTACTCTTTCTCTTCATTCTTACTTAGCATTCTTTTTTTAAAAATATAAATTTTCTTAATTAATGCTCTTATTAGTACCTTAAATTTAAATTTTGGTGTTTCCTCCATTAGGGCTCTCCACCTCCTGTTTCATCTTTTCCCCAATGCATTCTGTGCACCTTTGTCTCAATAATCCTTCAGGGAGTGATTACAAAGAGGCTAGGCTTTGGAGTCAGACATACTGGGATCTGAATCTCACCTCTCCCACTTGTTTGTTGTATATTAGGGAAGTTAACTTCTCTGTGCTTCAATTTATTTATGGCTAAGACAGAACATAATATTAGTCCCTATTCCTTAGGATTATTCTGAGGATTAAGTAAGATGATGCATGCAAATTGCTTAGAATGATGACCAGTACATAGGAAGTACACATACTAAATAAGACTATTTAATCTCCCCCTCTCAGCTCTCTTTAAAAGCATTCAATGATTTATTTTATCCTACGGCTTCTATGCTCTTAAGTTCTTCTTTGTATGGTTTCACCCTCCAAGATTCTTTCCTTCTGTTCCTTAGCATGCCCTTGCAATAGTCAAAATTTTGTCCTCACTATCACACAAATAGTATGCTTACTCTTCTTTCACATCTTCAGCAATATTTCTTCTCTCTTCTGGAGTCCTTTGACTTTCCTTCTCTCTTTAAGCTGATATTTGTTAAATTTCAGATATGCAAATATCTCTATTATTTTTGTTGTATCTACTTACCCTCTATGGAGAAGGACAAGGAAGCCTGGTGTGCTGCAGTCCATGAGGTTGCAAAGAGTCAGACACAACTGAGCAACTTAATTGATTAACTTACCCTCTATACTTTTATTTGTGTGTGTGTGTGTGTTGCTTAATCAAACTTTTTAAAACTTAGCTACTTACTTTAGCTTCATCTTGAGTAGTAGTATGCATGAAATCATAAATGTGAAGTACAATGTTATTACATTTTAGAGCCTTAAAAACAAACTGTATAACTTGAAAATGTTTAAAAAGGCATTCTTTGCACCACCCAAAATAAACTTGCATGTCTTCAGTGGGACATGTTTCACCCATTGGGAATACTACTGAAACCAAATTTGTCTATTGAACAAAGACTAGCCAATCTTCCCAGATTTAGCCTGTAGTGAACTCATCTTAACTTCCACATAACTTAATAGTAAATCATACTATTTATGGTTTCCATTTTGTTTATGAGTGATTAACCTGTTACTTAAACTATGTATTCTTGGAAGCTAGAGAACATATTTTATGCTTCTGAATCCCACTTTTCCCATTCAGTATCCCAAACCAATCATTGCTGTAGCTCCATAGGTATCTATTGAATGATTATTTTTGGAAAAGTGCAGGAATAGTCTGTGTTTATAGAATCAGATATGGGAAACTCTTAAAGACAGTTTATCTAAAGCAATTAATACTCACTACTTTTAATGGAATGGAGAAGGTGATGGCACCCCACTCCAGTACTCTTGCCTGGAAAATCCCATGGATAGAGAAGCCTGTAGGCTGCAGTCCATGGGGACGCTAAGAGTTGGATATAACTGAGTGACTTCACTTTCACTTTCATGCATTGGAGAAGGAAATGGCAACCCACTCCAGTGTTCTTGCCTAGAGAATCCCAGGGATAGGGGAGCTTGGTGGGCTTCTGTCTATGGAGTCACACGGATTTGAACACAACTTAAGTGACTTAGCAGCAGCAGCAGCAGCAGCAGCAGCAGTTCTAATGGAAAAGGAATTGAAATCAAAACTCACACTTTCCTCTTTTTTTTCAATTTTTGTTATATTATTGTTCCAGAAAGAATTGAAAATAGTTTAAAAGGATGCATGCTATAATAAAATATAGAAATGAATAATAGGTGGAAATAACAAAGAAAAAATAGAAAAGGTCATAAAATTAAAGCCATGAAAGAAAAGTACACCATAAAAATATCTCCAAACTTGCAATCAGCAGACTCTAAATTAGTTCCATGGTTTTTAGCAGACTCTATAAAAAGGACATATGTCACAATTATCACTGTTAGGAGTTTAATCAAACCAATTAGGAAAANACCCTTTTATCTGTCTCTTATACACATCTCCATGAAAGAAAAGTACACCATAAAAATATCTCCAAACTTGCAATCAGCAGACTCTAAATTAGTTCCATGGTTTTTAGCAGACTCTATAAAAAGGACATATGTCACAATTATCACTGTTAGGAGTTTAATCAAACCAATTAGGAAAAATATAGCTCTTCCCAATATCCCTTTTAGAAAACATAGTGTATTGTAACAAATGATATCCTCAAAATAGCTATCACACCTAATACACTGTTGTCGTTAGAGAAGACATAAGAGCCTTTGAAGCAGCAACTCATAAACTTTCCCAGATCTAGGGAAGATATTATGCCCCAGTTAAACTTTGAAAGTGTACATATGAGAGAAGGGAAGAATTCAGAACTATGAGCAAAATGGGGTAGCTGAACTATTTTTTTAGACTTTTATGACTGGATATTTTTGCTACTTGGTTTGAGATGATACTGTCTTAGATTATCATCATATTCAATAGTTAGATGATATTCTTCTAAAATTTAATTGGAGATGATTGTCAAATTATTATTTTTTTGGTTTTCGTACAGTTTTACTCCTTTTAAATAACACTCAAAATTTTAGTTGAGTTGAAATATCCTTTGCCAAAACTGGGTCACTTATTTCTGAGCTACTTTTGTTTCCCTTTTTAGAACTAATGAAAGGAGAAGATACTTGGTTGCAAGAGAGCAATGAAGCAAGCTGGCAAGCCATTTTCTTAGCAATGTTAAGATGTTGTCTGGGAAATGAAGGTAGGTGGTAGTGGCTATAGCTACTTGTCAGGAAAGGGTTCTTTTTATCCTTTTGTCCTAAGGTTTGGCTTTAAAGATCAACAGGTCTGAAATTTTCTTTGGCCCAGGAAGGATCATAGCTTAGGAAAACTGGCTCATGTTTCCCAAGCTCAGAAAGGATGGATTTGTAACAGAAAGACAGTTTAATATTAATAATTTATAGTGAAGATTAGAACTACCAAATGGAATGAAACATATGTTGGCCTATCAGTGCATTCTCTTTTCAGTAGGTATGCCAAGTCAGCAAACTAAATTAACAACAGATTGGAGCTGTATAAATATATAAAATAAGAATTAAGAAGGGGATTGTGAGGTCAGGCATGTTTCATTTGATAAACCTCAGCCAGGATGGGTATCTTCTTCCTTTACCAGTTCTTACAAGACATAGCCTTTTCATCAGGCAGTTCAAGTTCTCAGTTTCTAGTGATGAAAGTGTTTCTTTTCCATCTCTCTATGCCCTTGAAATTTATATTGGTGATCTCTGAGTGTTGGGCATGGCTCCATCTTGTTCTTGAATGATTCTAGTTTATAGGGAGATCCAGGTTGCTTTTTACAAAAATTTTGTCATCCACTTCCTTCTTTAATCAGCCCTATTGGTAAATCAGAATGCTAGTGTTTGATCTAACCCACAGTATTTTTTTTGTCCTTTGTTATTATTATTACCCAGAAGTCTCTTTGCAGTTCTAGGCCCTGGGTTCTAAATGTAATTTCCTCACATGCCCACAGAGGTTTGTGTTGCTTTGCAAGACTTGCTTATCAGAACTACACTATAGTCCCCTAGTGTATGATCTTTCTTTACTTGCATACTTTTAAAGGCCCCACAGACATTACAGAAACTGAAACCTTGGTACATTGGTACATTGGAGGGAGACTGTAGGATATATGGTTCATTTGTTTATTCATTATTCGAATATTTTTTCATTCATTCCTTCACTTTTTTATTCAACAATCATTCATGAAAGTGCCTTGTGCTAGACTAGTTAGAAATACAAGAACAAGTCAGATGTGATTTTTGCCCCTAAGCAGTTTGCAATACACTAAGAAATGTATAAAAATAAACTGCACATTAAATTATAAAAGCCTTGAGATGAAAGGCTGAGGGAAGGTTACTACAGTTGGAAGGAATAGCTTAAGCAAATGTAGTCCTACTGCTATTAGTTCTGACACATATTCTTGAGGTTTTCTCACTCTTTACCTCTCAGATTTGAAAAAGTTGCTGTTTTCTTGTTCTTAGGTAAACAGTATTCAGATTTTGCCTCAGATTCTCATCTTAAAATAGAGCTTACTGGAATATAATGAGATGGATAGGCATGTGGGTTGTGTTGGAAGGAGATAGGGTAAGAGACAATGAGGAAAGCTGGTATGTAGTCATCATTTGATTTTGCACACTTTGGCTCTCAGCTTTTTGAACTTCTTTGTACCAGTGAAATAAAAACTAAATAAAACGAGTAATATCTTCTGCTCAAGGGACTTACCTTTAGGTTTCTGTGGTGAGACACAAAATGCACTCAACTTCCTCTTTCAATAACAAATTTGTCAGTTATCAGTAGGCTTCGAGCCACCAAGAGTTAGGCTTTTTCACCACCAACTCCCTGCAAAGAAACAAGGCCAGCAAGGCTCCAAGGTAAGTTACAGCTTAATATATGGGAACTGGTAAAATTCCATGTGGGAAGGTTTGTGGGGGCATGAAGATCCAAGACAAGGGCAGACATGAGACCAGTGTCCAATTTTAAAATGGCCCCTGGCCTCTTTCAGACTTATTACAGCAGGAGCAATGGTGATTTTCCTTGGTTCTGATTAGAATACAAAGTTAAGGTTAATGCCATTAGTCCCCACCATTATTACAGTATCAAGGAGTCTGTGATGCAGCTCACTCTTTGCTGAGGACTGTTTCCTTATCATCCGGGGAAGGCAGCACAAAGTGGTAAGAAAAGAGTACATTCAGTGAAATTTATTGGGATAGCTTGACCTATTCAGCCAGAAAAAGAAGATTTGGATTTCTGCTCTGTAGTTGCTTAATGAAAGAACATTTTTTTTTTTTATGTGTAAACTCCTTGCTTTGGTAAGTTTAACTGTCACAGATAAAAGAGAAAGAAAGAAAGTCAGATCATAGACTTTGAAGATGAAGGAGCTCCTAGGGATCCAAATCCCTCACAATACACATGGGAAAACTGAGGCTATGAAGTGAAGACATTTGAGATCACCCAGGTGGTTAGTGGCAGAGCTGGAACTAGAACATATGTTTTCTAAATCATGGTCTGTTTTTCCTACAGAAGCCTGTAACTCCCAGAGAATACTGTAAATATATTTATAACTATGTTGAATTTTGTTAGGAAATAAAATATCCCAGATGACAAACTCTGCTAAATTTATTTCAATCTGTTCAAAGGCATTTCTTGATCCTTTGAAAGCTGTATTTTGACCCAACTTCAGACCTACTAGATAGCAGAGCTCCCAGAAGTCGTACCTATCTTTGCAGCAATTATAATTCTTATTGTGCTGAGTGCTAGCAACCCTTCTGGTTCTGAGCTAAGATGACCCAATCTAAAGAAAACTTCCAGTTGAGGAATTCTTCAAGGTGAACTGTGCCACAACAGTTGGTACCAGGCTCATTTTGGATATAATGACAACAAGCTTTGTGGTGCATTTTGAATGGAGTGGTCTCAGTCCCAAGAATCCTGCAAGTGGAAATAGTTTTTATTTTTATTTTTCAAATGGATGTGGGAGTCATTGCTCCTTCTATTATTTGAGGAGGTTATCCCTTAGCAATTGCAACCCAGTAAAACTATTCACTGTTAAAAAATATATGATATGCTGATATATTGAGGTAGAAAATGGCCTGAACCACAATAAAGTCATGCATTTGGTGTAATTATGTTTGCAACAGTTCCTGTTGAATAAAGGTCCTTCTTTAGTCAAAAGCAGTTCTTTTTTTGGGTCAACTGGAAAAATTGTTGAACTTAAATTGTACAAACTGGGTAAATCCTGGCAGTTGTGGAACACAAGACTTCAAATGAGTGAATAAACTTCTGGATGGTTTTGGGTGACTTTTCACAGCTTGTTGTGTTTGAGGTACGTCAATCTATGTCTTAAGAAGCAGGACGGTCTATGGCCCAAGTAAAGAGGATAGAACTGTTTTTGTGAATCCACCCTTTCTAAGTGTTCCTACAATCAGGGTAATGACTGGCAGGAAAGCTATGCTTTATTTAAAACCTCTTGCTAAAAATGTCTATTTATATTTCAGGTCAGGATATTTTGCATTTAAATTTTCATCTAGTATTGATTCACATGCATCATAGGCAGGGTGATGAAGTATATGGACCAAAGTACAGAAAGAAAGCTTGATTTTAGTTCAAGTTTTGTCAAAGATTCACTTTTAGCTTTGGGCAAGTTATTTATTTTTCTGAGTCTCAGTAGTCTCATCTATAATAAGGTGGGGGCTTGAAATAGATAGTCTTTTAATTTCCTTTCTAGTACAGTGATTTGACTCTATGCTCCTGGTGCCTGGGAAGAGTATATCATGAAATGGTAAATAATGAGACAGTAGGGAAATTTAACTACATTTAGAACCTTCTGGAAATACAGTCTAGCTTTCAAAGGGAACTCAGTAATCTATGCTAAGGGCCACTATACTTCTTTCAGAGTAATGTCATCATGAGAGTTTCAACTTTTAGACCACAGGCAGTGTTTTGCAAATAATTTCCTTTTTTTAAATGATAAAATGAAAATATACAAGGGAAAGAGTTCTGAAATCTGATTTCCACACTGACAGTGTCACTTAATCAGTATTTCTTAATCTTTTAAATGAAAAGTTCCATTTGAAAAACAAAAATCTCACTGCAAAGTTATTGTGGACTTGCCTAATTAGGAACTAGATCCTGATCCTGGACTCCTAAAAAAACGTCCCATCACATTGCCATTTTCCAAGTACTGTGGGACAAACAGTCAAAAAGATTTTTGCAGGTCTGTACTTTCAGTTTGTATTATATGGAAAATAATTTTTATTTCCAAATGTATTTACTGTAATAAGGATCTTTTTTTCAAGTAATACATGTTTCCCACTCTTTTACATTAAGAATTGTTGCATTAATCCTACTCAATATTTCTCACACCTATGCTTTTGGGGAGATTTTCTAAACTCAGAAAAGTACACAATCCAACCAAAAGCTCGTGGAGGTTACTCTCAGTACAAGTAAAGTAGAAATGAACTAACATTTATTTAATGTATACTGTGTACCAGACAGGATTATAGATATGTTTTCTACTTTTTTGTCATTGTTGTTCACTCAGTCCTGTCTGATTATTTGTGGAATGGACTGCAGCACACAAAGCTTCCCTGTCTTTCACTATCTCCTGGAGTTTGCTTAAACTCATGTCCATTCAGTCAATGATGCCCCTTCTCCTCCTGCCCTCAATCTTTCTCAGCACCAGTCTTTTCCAATGAGCCGGCTCTTTGTATCAGGTAGTCAAAGCATCAGTCTTTCCAATGAATATTCAGGGTTGATTTCCTTTAGGGTTGACTGATTTGATCTCCTTGAAAGTGAAAGTGAAGTCCCTCAGTTGTGTCCGACTCTTTGCAACCCCATGAACAGTAGCCTGCACGAGGCTCCTCCGTCCATGAGATTTTCTAGGCAAGAGTACTGGAGTGGGTTGCCATTTTCGTCTCCAGGGAATCTTCATGACCCAGGGATTGAACCCAGGTCTCCCGCACTGTAGACAGACGCTTTACCCTCTGAGCCACCAGACTCCTTAATCATGTCAATTTCCTATTTAATCTTTACAATGATATATGTTAAAGGTACTATGATCCTAATGTTATAAATGAAGAAACTGAAGCCACTAAATATGAAGTGAGTCATTTCAGGCTGGAGAGCTAATAAATGAGTCAAGACATGATACCAGGTCTGTCCAAAGAAGATGATTCTTTCCACTCCAAAATACTGCCACAAATGCAAAAATGATGAATAATTAGGCCTCCTTCTTATCTGATTAAAAATCCAATAAAGATACATGCATAGAAGTTCAATTCAAATTTTATTTTAATTCATTTTAAGGATAAAAATGTTTCACTTTTAATTTATACAGGAAATGTCTAGACTTGCGGAACATATCCAAACTTCTATATTTCTGAAATCAAACCAGGTTATTTACAGTTGATTTTAATTAANGGGACTTCACTTTCACTTTCAAGGAGATCAAATCAGTCAACCCTAAAGGAAATCAACCCTGAATATTCATTGGAAAGACTGATGCTTTGACTACCTGATACAAAGAGCCGGCTCATTGGAAAAGACTGGTGCTGAGAAAGATTGAGGGCAGGAGGAGAAGGGGCATCATTGACTGAATGGACATGAGTTTAAGCAAACTCCAGGAGATAGTGAAAGACAGGGAAGCTTTGTGTGCTGCAGTCCATTCCACAAATAATCAGACAGGACTGAGTGAACAACAACTGTCTCTTATACACATCTTTCATATGAGACTTTTGTGATTCAAATAAGAATAAAAATGCTAAAAACAAACGAAAAAGACAAGTTATATTCCCAAATGGCCTGTGAATATTCTCCTCTGGAAAGTGGGGAGGTCCTATATCAGCAACCTTTTTCTAATTTTCTCTTTTCCTCCCAAGATAACAAGACCACATGCTGGTCCTATTATCAAAGAAAATAGAAGATACATATTTGATGTATTTGATAAATTTGTTCACTTAATGGTATTACTGACTTAATGACGAGAGGTGAAGAGAGGGAGAGAACTGAGACGCTAAAGCTTTGTAGAATTGAGTAGTTACCTCGATGCCAGAAGCCTATACTCCACACTCTTCACTCTGCCACTTGTATAGCATTCAGGTAAATGTGATAAATGTGATGACTTCTTTGAGTCTCACTTTCCTGATCTGTAGAATGGGAATCACTTAATTTGTATATATGAACTTTAAATAATAATTAATAGCAATTATAGTTATAATAATGCTTTGAAAAGTGCAGGTAGATTGAGATGGTGACAGTTGTACTAATGATGGAAGTGGCAGTGCTGATGGTATTAGTTAGAGGCAGGGGTTTAGAGAGTCCAGGCCCATAAAGTCATGGCAAATTAGAGCAGAAGGTAGTTAAGATCATACAGTTCATATTATCTTATCTTAATAATGAGGGAAATGAAACTCGCATAAAGGAAGGGGCTTAGCAAAACAAAACAAAGAGATAGTACTTGAATAATTGCTAGAATACAAGTGTTATAGTTCCAAATTCAGTGTTCTTTATAATATATTTTACAGCTTCTGAGTCTTCCCCGTCTTACATGCCTTGTTACATTTGGCTCACTACTATTAGGGCTCTCCAGGTGGCTCAGTGGTAAAGACTCTGCCTGCCAATGCAGGAGACTCAGGACACATGGTTCAATCCCTGGATCAGAAAGATCTAGAGAAGGAAATGTCAATCCACTTTGTATTATTGCCTGGAGGATCACATGGACAGAGGAACATGGAGAGCTACAGTTCATGGGGTCAAAAAGAGTTGGAGATGATTGAGCAAATGAACATACAATACTCTTATAAATCCATCATTCCAGTACTTTATCCATAGATCTATTGCGGTTTGGGTTCTTAAGCAAAACTTGTTAAAGATTCCTGGTTTTTATAGTACCCTACCCAGACACCTGGTGGCAATCATTTGCCATATATGTGCAGTGATACATCACTTCATGAGAAATAGAAGGGGAAAAGGTGGAAACAGTGACAATATCTTCCTAAGCTCTAAAATCACTGTGGATGGTGACTGCAGTCATGAAATTAGAAGATAACTACTTCTTAGCAGAAAAGCTATGACAAACCTAGACAGTGTTTTGAAAAGCAGAGACATTACTGTGCTGACAAAGGTCCGTATAGTCAAGGCTATGGTCTTTCCAGTAGTCATGTTCACATGTGAGAGCTGGACAATAAAGAAGGCAGAGCACTGAAGAACTGATGCTTTCGAACTGTGATGCTCCGGAGTCCTTTGGAAAGCAAGGAGACCAAACCAAAGATCCTAAAAGAAATCAACCCTGAGTACTCTTTGAAAGGACTGATGCTGAAGCTGAAGTTACAATACTTGGGCCTCTGGTTGTGAACAGCTGACTAATTAGAAAGAACCTCGATTCTGGGAAAGATTGAAGGCAGAAGGAGACGAGGACAGCAGAGGATGAGATGGTTGAATGGAATCACCAATTCAATAGACATGAACTTGAGCAAACTCCGAGAGATGGTGAGGAACAGGGAAGCCTGGCATGGTACAGTCCATGGGATCACAAAATCAGATACGACTTGGTGACTGAACAACATAAAAACATAGTCATAAAAGTATAAGACATACAATTGAGATTATTAGCATCTTCATCTCTGAAGAATGGTTTTATCCATATAAATGTGACTTTAACATATTTTTGTGCAACTAATTGCTTACAAAGGAAAAATTTTAGCTTGTTCTGCTCATGAAAAGCCTCATTATGACTGAAATTGTAATAACTGAGACTTTGAGGAAGAAGCAATAATTTTGAGTCTTCATTTTCTGATCCATAAAAGGATATGAAAGTGTCAGTTGCTCAGTTGCGTCTGACTCATTGCAACCCCATGGACTGTAGCCCATTTAGGTTAATCTGTCTATGGAATTCTCCAGGCAAGAACAATGGAGTGGGTTGCCATTCCCTTCTCCAGGAAACCTTCCAGACCCAGGGTTTGAGCCAAGGTCTCCTGCACTTCAGGCAGATTCTTTAATGTCTGAGCCATCAGGGAAGCCCTAAAATTGCTATAATAATTAACTCAGGGTTCTCTCAAAGGTCAAAGGTAATATATCAATAGTAACAGCACTTAGCTAGTGGCAGGATGCAAGTGGAAACCTCTTGTACTTAGTATTTCACTAAAACTCTGAAACAAATTCTGATGCAATCATAATATAAGATCACTTTGTGCCTTTGCAAAAACACAGCATTGAGCTAGTTGGTTGGGAAGTGAAGCTGCCTTTACATAGACATTATTATTATCTACGATGTTCTTGTATTCAGAGTCACTGATTCATATTTAGAGGCCTAACTTAACTTTGTGTTCTAAAACAAAATTTAGTTATTGTGATCACTCACCTAGAGCCAGACATCCTGGAATGTGAAGGCAAGTGAGCCTTAGAAAGCATCACTATGAACAAAGCTAGCGGAGGTGCTGGAATTCCAGTTGAGCTATTTCAAATTCTGAAAGATGATGCTGTGAAAGTGTTGCACTCAATATGCCAGCAAAATTGGAAAACTCCGCAGTGGCCACAGGACTGGAAAAGGTCCGTTTTCATTCTAATCCCAAAGAAAGGCAATGCCAAAGAACAGTCAAACTACTTCACAATTGCACTCATCTCACATGCTAGTAAAGTAATGCTCAAAATTATCCAAGCTAGGCTTCAGCAATATGTGAACTGTGAACTCCCTGATGTTCAAGCTGGTTTTAAAAAAAGCAGAGGAACCAGAGATCAGATTGCCAACATCCGCTGGATCATGGAAAAAGCAAGAGAGTTCCAGAGAAACATTTATTTCTGCTTTATTGACTATGCCAAAGCATTTGATTGTGTGGTTAAAAATAAACTGTGGAAAATTCTGAAAGAGATGGAAATATCAGACTACATGACCTGCCTCTTGAGAAACCTGTGTGCAGGTCAGGAAGAAACAGCTAGAACTGGTCATGGAACAACAGACTGGTTCCAAATAGGAAAAGGAGTACATCAAGGCTATATATCGACACCCTGCTTATTTAACTTATGTGCACAGTACATCATGAGAAACGCTGGACTGGATGAATCACAAGCTGGAATCAAGATTACTGGGAGAAATATCAATAACCTCAGATATGTAGATGACATCATCCTTATGGCAGAAAGTGAAGAAGAACTAAAGAGCCTCTTAATGAAAGTGAAAGAGGAGAGTGAAAAAATTGGCTTAAAGCTCGACATTCAGAAAACGAAGATCATGGCATGCCGTGCCATCACTTCATGGCAAATAGATGGGGAAACAGTGTCAGACTTTATTTTTCTGGGCTCCAAAATCACTGCAGATGGTGATTGCAGCCATGAGATTAAAAGACGCTTACTCCTTGGAAGGAAAGTTATGACCAACCTACAGCATATTGAAAAGCAGATACATTACTTTATCAACAAAGGTCCATTTAGTCAAGGCTATGGCTTTTGCAGTGGTTATGTATGGATGTCAGAGTTGGACTATAAAGAAAGCTGAGTGCAGAAGAATTGATGCTTTTGAACCGTGGTGTTGTAGAAGACTCTTGAGGATCCCTTGGACTGCAAGGAGATCTAGCCAGTCCATCCAAAAGGAAATCAGTCCTGAGTGTTCATTGGAAGGATTGATGTTGAAGCAGAAGCACCAATACTTTGGCCAGGTGATGCGAAGAGCTGACTTCTCTGAAAAGACCCTGATGCTGGGAAAGATTGAGGGCAGGAGGAGAAGGGGATGACAGAGGATAAGATTGTTGGATGGCATCACTGACTCAATGGACATGGGTTTAGGTGGCCTCTGGGAGCTGGTGACAGACAGGGAGGCCTGGTGTTCTGCAGTTCATGGGTCACAAAGAGTCAGACACAAATGAGTGACTGAACTGAACTGAACTGATAAAGTCAAGTGTTTAATGACAGAATTCTCACTTAGCCTTATGAAAGTGCTACTGGTTTTAAAATAAAAGGTTTAGATTACAGGCTTTGGCTTAGGTATCCAGATATGTTAGATTCCAATCTTATTGTCCTTGCCTTGACCATAGTTTCTTCAGTAACAAAGGAAGAAAAACTATGACTATTGCTTGGGAGAGTAGCTTATGGAAGAGACATTAGAAGTAAAACAGACTAAGACTCTGCTAATATGTACTTATTCTCCATACTCTTCCCTTTATAAACCAATGTGTATGAGCTGAGTTCCTACTGCATACTTAACCCTTTGATAAGCAAAATGAGAGATATAAAAGTGCAAGATACAGTCATCCCTCATAGAGACTATATTTTTATAGTGTAGCCTAAAAGTCTAGTGAAAGTACAAAGGAAAATGTATGACTAGATTGCCCCATGCAAGGAAAAGATGAGAGTTGAGATAGGATCTCAAGAGAGGAGTAAAATATTGACTTCTGAGATGGGATCCAAGGAGAAAGGAGTTTGATGAAGTTTCAGTGATAAGCTTATCAGTTCAGTTCAGTTCAGTTGCTCAGTCGTGTCCGACTCTTTGCAATCCCATGAATCACAGCACTCCAAGCCTCCCTGTCCATCACCATCTCCCGGAGTTCACTGAGACTCACGTCCATCGAGTCCGTGATGCCATCCAGCCATCTTATCCTCGGTCATCCCCTTCTCCTCCTGCCCCCAAGTCCTCCCAGCATCAGAGTCTTTTCCAATGAGTCAACTCTTCTCATGAGGTGCCCAAAGTACTGGAGTTTCAGCTCTAGCATCATTCCTTCCAAAGAAATCCCAGGGTTGATCTCCTTCAGAATGGACTGGTTGGATCTCCTTGCAGTCCAAGGGACTCTCAAGAGTCTTCTCCAACACCACAGTTCAAAAGCATCAATTCTTCGGCACTCAGCCTTCTTCACAGTCCAACTCTCACATCCACACATGACCACTGGAAAAACCATAGCCTTGACTAGATGGACCTTAGTTGGCACAGCAATGTCTCTGCTTTTCAATATGCTATCTAGGTGGGTCATAACTTTCCTTCCAAGGAGAAGCGTCTTTTAATGTCATGGCTGCAGTCACCATCTGCAGTGATTTTGGAGCCCCCCCCCCAAAAAAAAAATGTCTGATATTGCTTCAACTCTTTCCCCATCTATTTCCCATGAAGTGATGGGACTGGATGCCATGATCTATTTTCTAAATGTTGAGCTTTAAGCCAACTTTTTCGCTTATACCAATCTTCATTATCAGAAATATTCTTATAGCCACACATTGGAAGTGAATCTTGTTAGTTCAGTGAAGGTAGCTAATTCTCTTGCTTTGATTATTAGATTAGAAGTCTGCTGATCATTCACTTTAGAGTTTGGCTCCCGTTACCAGAACTCTTTTAGAGGAAAGAGGCATCCCTCTAGGAAGTTCCCAGCCTTTGATGTAGGCAGAATGTACTCTGGATAGAGCACTGACACTGGTGAAACCAAGAGGCAGTTACCTTTTTAAGAATGGTATTGGAGGCACTGGGAATTTGATCCTCATATCTATCTGGGTGGTTCACAATATCCTCATATCTATCTGGGTGGTTCACAATACTATAGCTAGGAGTTCAAGTATATTCTGAAGATATGGTATTTTCACAACTTATAATTTTGCCTGGGTTACATTATCTGTGTCGTGGTCCTGATTAGCTGAGTTGGTTATGCAATAGCAATGAGATTAACTTTTGGAGATTAATCCCTACATGAGCCAGTTATCAATTTTTAAAATAGTGCTGCATGTTTAGCCTTGCTTTGGGTTTAGAGAGAAAGAGAGAACAAAATTTAGGGCATAACCTTTGACTTCACAAAGCTCACAGCCCAGTGTAGACTGATTCATAAACAAATGAACAACAAATGTATTGTCATAAGGCAGAATATTTACCCACTTAAAATATTTGTTAACTGATTATGTTTTGATAATTCTACTAGGTTCTGTAAATTTAAAGAAAGTCATAGCCTTTGCCTTCAAAATTCTCATAGTTTAGTTAGAAATAAAGAGATATAGATGAAAACACTCAATACGGTGCAGTAAGTACATTGTTAAAGCAATCCCTGTGACAGCATGGTAATCTAGCATTGCCTTTTTGATATATCATTTTTGTAGCAGAGTATAGAATATATATTTTTAAGAGAGCAGTCCTAGAAGCAGGCAGATCAATTAAAGAATGGTTTAATAATTCAGAGAGAGAGGAGACAGAATGAGTGAAGAGAGAGAAAACTTGATTGATTGAATGAGAGAGGAGTCTAGAATTATCTTTAAGTATTCTGGCTCTTGTAATTTGATAGATGGTGATGGATAAGTAAAAAGTCAGAGAGTATGATGAATTTAGTTTTGGGCATTTTTATTTAGAGATGCCTAGAAAACACTGAAATGGGAAATCTCAGCTGAAGATTGGACATACAGATTTAATATCTGACAAGAGGCCAGCCCTGGACACAGAGACATAAGAGCCATTCAGATATGGGTGGTAAATGAAGTCATGAAAGTGGGTGATGTTACTTAGCATGAAGACACTCAATAAGGAGAGAATATGCAGACCTAGGGAAAACAAATATTTAAAGGATGTGCAGAGATTAAAGAAAACATAAAGAAGACTCAATATGAATGGAGCAATAGTTAAGAGGAGACTCAAAACAGAGTTGTGGCTTAGAAGCCAACAGGAGAGAGCATTTCAAAAACATGGAAGTGGTCAGACTAACACGGCAGAAAAGTCCTGCTTGTTTTAGCAACATGTTGGCCACTTGTCACCTTTACTAAAGTAGTTTTAGTGAGATTATAAAAATATGCATGCCACATTGTAGTGCACTAAAGGATGGATATAAAGTGAGGAAAAGAAAGCAATCAGTGTCAAAAAGTACTATGAGATGTTTATTTAAGAAAAGAAGGAACATGACACAAAGCTAGAATAAGATGCATTGACAAGAGAAGTATTATTGTAGGAGTCAAAGAGATTTAATGACAAATATCTAGCTGAGAGTGAAGGACAACATGATGATCTGGGAGTGAAAGGGAACAATTAATGAAAGAAAATCCTGAGAAAGCTAAAAGGGATTAAGAGCATGAGAATTCAACTTGTACAACAGGAAAGACAGCTGTGTTGCGAAGGATGTAGTTGTAGATAAGATTGTGTGTGTTGGGAGGGGACAATGTTTGAAACTGAATTATTTCTCACCCAATAGCCTCAATTTTCTTGTGATTTAAGAGGTAAGAGCCTCTGCTGAGAAATATAGGGATGGGAGAGGAGAAGAGTAGAAGAAATTTTAGTAGAGTTATGAAATAACCAGCACTCTCTTTTTGTGCCCCTTGATTAATTTATTAGGAGAATAAACTAATCAGAGGTGTGGAAAAAGAGGCTGGAGCAAAAAAAAAAAAAAGAAGATATATATATATATATATATATAAGTGCTGAAACTAGGAATTCATGATTCCTAGTTTTAGCACTTCAAATAGATTCTGGTATTTTTAATAGGATCATTCATCAGTTTGGATAATAAAAAATACAATGGTTTGTGGACTTGATCTGGGATTAAGACCTTGCCAGGCTTCCCTAGTGGCTCAGACAGTAAAGAATCAGCTTGCAGTGAGGGAGACCTGGTTTCGGTCCCTAAGTTAGGAAGATCCCCTGGAGAAAGAAATGGCAATTCACTTCAGTATTCTCGCCTGGGGAATTGCATGGACAAAGGAGCCTGGTAAGCTACAGTCCATGTGATTGCAAAAAGTCGGCACAGCTCAGGGACTAACTTTTTCAAGTTGGTACAGCAGAAGAATGGTGAGCAAAGAAGGTTGAGGATTCTTGTGTAAGAATAGTTAATTTGACCATTCAATCTAGTCTGCATAGAGAAGGAAGCAAAATGAGGGAGGGTGCCAGATTGGGCCATAAGAAATGGAGAGAAGTTTAAGGTCTCTGTGAGTGTGTGGTGCAAGCTAACATGATGAAACTTGCAGTGAAGTTCAGTGACTGGAATGTTATCTTTTTAATTAATTTATTTTAATTGGAGGATAATTGCTTTACAATATTTTGATGATTTTTGCCATATATCAACATGAATTGACCATAAATATACATGTGTCCTGGAGAAGGCAATGGCACCCCACTCCAGTACTCTTGCCTGGAAAATCCCATGGATGGAGGAGCCTGGTAGGCTGCAGTCCATGGGATTGCTAACAGTCGGACACGACTGAGCGACTTCCCTTTCACTTTTTACTTTCATGCATTGGAGAAGGAAATGGCAATCCACTCCAATGTTCTTGCCTGGAGAATCCCAGGGATGAGGGAATCTGGTGGGCTTCCGTCTATGGGGTCGCACAGAGTCGGACACGACTGAAGCAACTTAGCAGCAGCAGAAGCATACATGTGTCCTACGTGTCCTATGTGTAGAGAGTCCCTTGGACTGCAAGGAGATCAAACCAGTCAATCCTAAAGGAAATCAGTCCTGAATATTCACTGGAAAGACTGACACTGAAGCTGAAACTCCAATACTTTGGTCACCTGATGTGAAGAACTGACTCATTGGAAGACTCTGATGCTGGGAAAGATTGAAGGCAGGAGGAAAAGGGGATGACAGAGGATGAGATGGTGGGATGGCATCACCAACTCGATGGACCTGAGTTTGAGCAAGCTCTGGAAGTTGGTGATGGACAGGGAAGCCTGGTGTGCTGCAATCCATGGGATCACAAAGAGTTGGACATGACTGAGTGATTGAACTGAACTGAACTGACACATGTGTCTCCCCCATCCTGAATCCCCTTCCAACCTCCATTCCCATCCTATCCCTCTATATTGTCCCAGAACACTGGCTTTGTGTGCCTTGCTTCATGCATCAAACTCACACTGGTCATCTATTTTATATATGATTATGCATATGTTTCAATGCTATTCTCTCAAATCATCCCATCCTCTTCTCCTACTGAGTCCAAAAGTCTGTTCTTTATGTCTGTGTCTCTTTTACTGCCCTGAATGCAGGTAGGATCATCAGTATCATCTGCCATGACAAAGGTAAGGGAATATGGAGATAAGCATGGGTTCCAATTCTAATATACTACCTCTACAACATGTGAGTATTGTGACTTTGGCACAATTTATTTAACCTCTCTGTATCTCAGTTTCCTCATTTGTAATAATCACTGGGCTGCTATGAGGATTAAAGGCAACAGTGGAAATGAAGATGGATTGGAGATAGATTGGAGAGATTTTAAGGGGGAGATAATCACTTGGTTTCTGTTTAGATATGGGTGAAATGCAGTGGTAGGAGTTGGATGAACTCCCAGTTTCTGTCTGTAATGTCTAGGAGGCTGGTCATGGCACAGACTGAAAAGGAGAGCTTAAATTCAAGAGTAAGTCACCAATTTCATATCTTTCCTGAGAGAGGAACCAAAGATATATCTAGATTTAAAGAGGGGGATTGGTAACACAGAGGGCACAAAGCAACCAAAAATAGTCAGCAATAAAGCCAAAGGGAGAAACACAAGAGAGATGGAAACAGAGGCAGAGGCTGAGAGAAAAAACATGTTTTGACTTTGGCCCTTCCATTCAACCTATTTTTGTTAGTGGCTTCTTAAGTTGTTCTCCTTTCTAAAATTTCAGAAGCGTCACAGATTGCTAACAGGAAGCGAAATGTTCCCTATCTGAGAGAGTTTATATTTTCACCCTACCCAACACAAATTCCCCCAGTCTCCTATCACCTTGGGGATTTTACATTTAATTGTCACCAAACATATTTGGGGAAAAACCCTTTCTACCTCCCCTTCAGTCTGGAGAAGAAAAATCATTTTGGAAAGCAAACCATACAAATCTCTAAATTTGAAATAAACTGAATTGCAGAAGCATAAGAAACCACAGAGACAAATAAGTTTTGATCATGACCTCTAGCTTACTGTTTTGGACTAATAGGACTTCATTATTTAGCACAGAGGTATAAAAACAATCTGCTTCTTTAATAAGTGAAAATTTCTGTACCAGTGAAGCAGAAACAAATATCCATGTTTGTAAAATGCAGAAGTGGAGGTGTAAATGGGTGGGTGTGAGTTGTTTTTAGTTCTTAGTACTATAATGCACCTTATGTAGCCTGCCTTGTTCTTTCACAGCCTATGCATAAGTAATAGATTATAGTAGAAATAAGATCAATACTGAAGTCAAAGTGGGTGGTAAGGAAGGGTTGGTGATATGTGTGATGACAGATGTTTAGTTATATATTGATGGCATAGCTAGAGCAATCCTAAGGTTATAAGATCCTGAGATCCTTCTATGAGATGAGAAAGATTCTGCCATAATGTGCTCTCCAGATAGCATAATGATCCTCATGTTTTTAACAGGTCCCTCTTGAGTAGGGAGAGGCAAATAGTTATAATGGAAATAGTACAGACTTTGGAGCAAATCAAGCTTGATAATAAATCTCATTTTTAAATTTGCTACCCGAGACTATTTACTGAATCTCTCTGAAACTCAGTTTCCTCATCTGCACTAGAAGAATAATAATGGAACTTCATCTTAGGATGGTTGTGAGAATTAAATTATATAATGTATATGAACAATTCCATTGAAGATTCTGGCATATATCATTTATCAGATCATAGTAATTATTTACTTTCTTTTCATCTGTGAGTATCCTTCTACTTTTGTTCTAAGTCATACATACATAAGAATGATGACTGCATGACTCTTTAGGATCTATCACAGATAGACTAACTAGGGAGTATATGAGGAGGGAAGATGAAAGTATTATTTACAGTATTGGTAGCTGACAAAGTTTACTCTTTTATCTGTGAATAATCTCTTGGGGTTCTTTTCTTTTATCATTTATCTATTTCCTGGAGTAAGACTTAGAATGATATAGAAAGTCATTCTGCTATTTACGAGGTGAATCTCAAAGAAGCCACTCTGTTTTTGTAAAAATACTTAAAAGGAAACAAAATCAAAACATACCAACAACAAAACTCTATTTGAGGAACAACCTCAGCACTTTTTTTTTCCCTCTACTTCTAGCTTTAAAGGCAATACACATGCCTGCACTAGGGATAGAAGCTATGTTTGTAAAATTTGTCTTTAGGAGGAAAACAAATGATGAACAGAAGGGTGTGTATAAAGATTAACCACTCTGTCCTCCTATTTGAAGTCTTAGATCTTTCATTTAGTATATTTGTGGCCTTAATAAACTCCCCTCTGGGCCTTGCTTATTCTGCCTTAATAAGATTAAGTCCAAAAAAATGTCCCATTATAAAGACCACTTTAATAAGAAAATTAAACCTTACATTGTTTCAAAAGGTTTTAGTGATCTATTTTGCTAATACCCTAATCAGTATTCACCATGATTTTGGATAATCTGCCATGAGATGATGTTGCACTAGTACAGAATTCCCCTTAGATAGATAATAAGTTTCTCCCCTTCCCTACTACATAAGGGGAACTATCAGCTTCTACATTCATTTCTTGTTCAGTCATTAAGCCATATCCAACTCTTTGCAACTCCATGGACTGCAGCACACCAGACTTCCCTCTCCTTCATTATCTCCTGGAGTTTGCTTTATTCAAGTCCATTGAGTCAGTGATGTTATCTAACCATCCTATCCTCTGTTGTTCCCTTCTCCTCCTGCCTTCAGTCTTTCCCAGCATCAAGGTCTTTTCCAATGAGTTTGTTCTTCGCATCAGGTGGCCAAAGTATTGGGGCTTCAGCTATAGCATAAGTCCTTCTAATGAATATTCAGGATCGATTTCCTTTAGGATTGACTGGTTTGATCTCATTGCTGTCCAAGGGACTCTCAAGAGGCTTCTCCAGCAGCACAATTCAAAAGCATCAATTCTTCAGCTCTCAGCCTTCGTTATGGTCCAGCCCTCACATCTGTACATGACTACTGGGAAAACCATAGTTTTCATCATACAGACCTTTGTAAGCAAAGTGATATTTATGCTTTTTAATATGCTGTCTAGTTTGGTCATAGCCTTTCTTCTACGGAGCAAGTGTCTTAATTTTTTGGCTGCAGTCACCACCCACAGTGATTTTGGAGTCCAAGAAAATAAAATCTGTCAATATTTCTGCATTTTCCCCATCTATGCACTATGAAGTGATGGGACTGGATGCCATGTTCTGTTTTTTTTTAATATTATTATTACTGAAAAGTTTCATGTAAATTTGGAATGAAACTTAAGCCTAGAGAGAGACAGATAGAGAATGCATGAAAACCACCAGCTATTGTGATAAAATAATAAGTAAGTAATTTTCCTAAGCCACAAAAATCAGCTAGGATACTGGTACTTCAGGCTAAAAGAGGCAAATCTATTTTCCCAGTGCTGTGGTGTCAAGTTAGGAAGTCAGAACCCAGTGGGAAAGGTGGTGGACAAAAGAGAGGCAAGCAGATCAGAACAATAAGACTGAATTTCTACCATTGCCATTGGAAATGAGTGAACAGTGTTCATACCAACCAGAGGCAAGAGAAATCTTGACACAAAAGAAACAGACTCAAATATCATGTCCTTTTTTTTTTTTTTTTTTTTGCTATTAGAACAAAAGAGTATTTCAGGACTTCCTTGTGTGCAAGACACAGCTTAGACAATCTGGCAAAGCAGTTTGAGGACAATTCTGTGGTTCTCTGGTTCACTGGATGACCTTGGATAAATAGTATACCTTCCTTTAGCACCCATAAACAGGTCCTTTCTAATTTTAATATCCTATGACTTTGTAGGTATAAAAACAAATCTAGTAATAACTCATTTTTAATTTGCATTTCTCTAATGATTATTGATGTTGAGCATCTTTTCATATGCCTGTTGGTCATCTGTATGTCTTCTTTGTATGCCTGCTTAGGTCTCCTATCCAATTTTTTCTTGAGTTGTTTTGTTTTTTATTGAGCTGTGCAAACTGTTTATATATTTTGGAAAGTAAGGCCTTGTCAGTAACATCATTTGCGAAGAATTTCTCTCCCATAGGTTGTCTTTGTGTTTTATTTTTTCTTTTGCTGTACAAAAGCTTTTAAGTTTAATTAGGTCCCATTTGTTTATTTTTGTTTTTGTTTCCTTACTCTAATAGATGAATTAAAAAAAAATATTATGGTAACTTATGACAAAGAGTATTCTGCCTATGTTTTCCTCTAGGAGTTTTATAGCATCTGGTCTTTACATTTAAATCTTTAATCTATTTTGAGTTTGTTTTTGTATATGGTGTAAGAGAATGTTCTAATTTCATTCTTTTACATATGCTAAGTCACTTCAGTTGTGTCCGACTTTGTGCGACTCCATAGACAGCAGCCCACCAGGCTCCCCAATCCCTGGGATTCTGTAAGCAAGAATACTGGAGTGGGTTGCCATTTCCTTCTCCAGTCCATGAAAGTGAAAAGTGAAAGTAAAGTTGCTCAGTCGTGTCCCACTCTTGGCGACCCCATAGACTGCAGTCCACCAGTCTCCTCCGTCCATGAGATTTTCCAGGCAAGAGTACTGGAGTGGGGTGCCATTGCCTTCTCCATACATATAGCTGTCCAGTTTTCCCAGCACTACTTATTAAAGTGGCTATTTTTTCTCCATTGTATATTCTTGCCTCATTTGTCATTAGATTAATTGACCTTAAGTGTGTGAGTTTATTTCTGTGCTTTCCATACTGTTCCATTGATCTATATGTTTGTTTCTGTGCCAGTACCATAATATTTTGATTACTGTAACTTCATAGCATAGTCTAAGGTCAGGGAGTATGATTCCTCCAACTCCATTATTCTATCTCAATATTGTTTTGGCTTTTCTGGGTCTTCTCTGTCTCCATGAAATATCACCTCACACCAGTCAAATGACCATCATAGAAAAGTCTACAAATAATAAATACTGGAGAGACTATGGAGAAAAAGGAACATTCCCACACTGTGGATGGGAATATAAATTGGTACAGTGAATATGGAGAACAATATTGAGGCTTCTTTAAAAGAAAAAAAAAACACAGAAATGGTTACCATATGNCAGCCTACCAGGCTCCTCCACCCATGGGATTTTCCAGGCAAGAGTACTGGAGTGGGTTGCCATTGCCTTCTCTGCAAACTAGATATAAGACACTCCAAATAGTTAATTATTTAGCACAAAATATATTTTAAGTCAATGTGGGTAATACAAACTCCATTCATAGATGAAAGAAATAAGATCAGCATTCTATAAAATTAATTCTTTTTAGTTTGCCTATTCCTAAACATTGTTATACATTACTCTGAACAATTTTGTGTTTATAAGAAACTTCTCTGTGAGTAGAACTCNGTAATACAAACTCCATTCATAGATGA
The DNA here is from genome assembly GCA_006410735.1 of Raphicerus campestris. Lineage (NCBI taxonomy): Eukaryota > Metazoa > Chordata > Mammalia > Artiodactyla > Bovidae > Raphicerus > Raphicerus campestris. Next base: position 185,826 of record SJYW01026404.1, read on the forward strand.
AAGAAATAAGATCAGCATTCTATAAAATTAATTCTTTTTAGTTTGCCTATTCCTAAACATTGTTATACATTACTCTGAACAATTTTGTGTTTATAAGAAACTTCTCTGTGAGTAGAACTCACAGAATTGCCTTGGAAACACATACATAATGGAGTATTATGCAGCCATTAAAAAGAATACATTTGAATCAGTTCTAATGAGGTGGATGAAACTGGAGCCGATTATACAGAGTGAAGTAAACCAGAAAGAAAAACACCAATACAGTATACTAATGCATATATATATATAATTTAGAAAGATGGTAATGATAGCCCTGTATGCTAGACAGCAAAAAAGACACAGATGTATGGAACAGTCTTTTGGACTCTGTGGGAGAGGGAGAAGGTGGGATGATTTGGGAGAATGGCACTGAAATATGTATAATATCATATATGAAACTAATCACCAATCCAGGTTTGATGCATGATACTGGATGCTTGGGGCTGGTGCACTGAGATGACCCAGAGGGATGGCATGGGGAGGGAGGAGGGAGGGGGGTTCAGGATGGGTAACAAGTGTATACCTGTGGTGGATTCATGTTGAAGTATGGCAAAACCAACATAATATTTTAAAGTAATTAACCTCCAATTAAAATAAATAAATTTATATTTTTAAAAATTAAAAAAAGAAATAAAAGGAATCCAGATCAGAAAAGAGGAAATAAATCTCTCATTGTTTGCAGATGACATGATATTGTACATAGGAAACCTTAAAGATATGTATCAGAAAATTGCTAGAGCTAATCAGTGAGTTTAGCAAAGTTGCAGGATACAAAATCAATACACAGAAATCACTTGCATTTCTATATATTAGCAATGACAAATCAGAAAGAGGAATTAAGGAATCAATCCCATTCCCCATTGCTACAAAAAGAATTAAATGTATAAGAATAAATCTACTAAGGAGACAGAAGAACTGTACACAGAAAATTATAAGGCAATAATGAAAGAAATCAAAGATGACATAAACAGATGGAGAGATATTCCGTGTTCTTGGATAGGAAGAATTAATATTGTGAAAATAACTATGTTACCAATTACAGTCTACAGATTCAATGTGATCCCTATCAAATTACCAATGGTGTTTTTCACAGAACTAGAACAAAAAATCTCACCATTTATATGGAAACACAAAAGAACCCAAATAGCCAAAACAGTCTTGATAAAGAAGAATGGAGCTAGTGGAATCCACTTTCCTAACTTTATATTGTACTATAAAGCCACAGTCATCAAGACAGCATGGTACTAGCACAAAAACAGAAATGTAAATCAATGGAAAAGATAGAAAGCATAGAAATAAACCCATGCACCTTACTTTTGACAGAGGAGGCAATAATATACAATGGGGCAAAGACAGCCTCTTCAATAAATCATGCTGGGAAAACTGTGCAGCTATTTGTAACATAATTAAATCTTCATAACGTCATACACAAAGATAAACTCAAAATGGATTAGAGACCTAAATGTAAGACCAGAAACCAGCAAACTCTTAGAGGAAAACATAAGCAGAACACTTTCTGACATAAATGAAAGAAAGGACCTCTATGACACACCTCCTAGAATAACAGAAATAAAAACAAAAATAAACGTTTGTGGGACCTGATGAAACTTAAAAGCTTTTTGCACAGCAAAGGAAACTGTAAGCAAGGGTGAAAAGACAACCCTCAGAAGTGGAGGAAATAATAGCAACTGAAACAACTAACAAAGGATTAATTTTCAAAATATACAATCAGCTCATAAAACTCAATGCCAGGAAAACAAACAACCCAGTCAAAAACTGGGAAAAAGGATTAAACAGCCACTTCTCCAAAGATGCCATTGGCTAACAAACACATGAAAAGGTGCTCAACATTGCTCCTTACTGGAGAAATNTCCAAAGGACTCTCAGGAGTCTACTCCAACACCACAGTTTAAAAACTGTCTCTTATACACATCTAGATGTGTATAAGAGACAGGGCTAACAAACATGAAAAGGTGCTCAACATTGCTCCTTACTGGAGAAATACAAATCAAAACTACAGCAGTATCACCTCACACCAGTCAAAATGGTCATCATCAAAAAGTCTACAAACAATAAATGCTAGAGAGAGTGTGGAGAAAAGGGAATGCTCTTGCAGTGTTGGTGGGAATGTAAATTGATACAGTCACTATGAAAGATGGTATGGACATTCTTTAAAAACCTATAAATAAAATCACCACAGGGCCCAGTAATCTTACTCTTAGGTGTATACCATAAGGAAACCAAAATTGAAAAAGACACATGTATTCCAGTGTTCATTGCAGCACTATTTACAATAGCTAGAACATGGAATCAACCTAGAAGTCCATTGACAGAAGAATGAATAAAGAAATTATGGTACATATACACAAAGGAATATGTCTCAGCCATAAAAAGGAAAGTATTTGAGTCAGTTCTAATGAGGTGGGTGAACCTAGAACTTATTATACAGAGTGAAGTAAGTTAAAGGAGAAAGATAAATATTGTATTGTAATGCATATATATGGAATCTAGAAAAATGGTACTGAAGGATTTATTTATAGGGCAGCAAATCAGCCCTAGGATTTCTTTGGAAAGAATGATGCTAAAGCTGAAACTCCAGTACTCTGGCCACCTCATGCGAAGAGTTGACTCATTGGAAAAGACTTTGATGCTGGGAGGGACTGGGGGCAAGAGGAGAAGGGGACGGCAGAGGATGAGATGGCTGGATGGCATCACTGACTCGATAGACGTGAGTCTGAGTGAACTCCGGGAGTTGGTGATGGACAGGGTGTCCTGGTGTGCTGGGATTCATGGGGTCGCAAAGAGTCAGACACGACTGAGCAACTGAACTGAACTGAATGGAGAAACAGACATACAGAATAGACTTATGAACATGTAAGAAGAGAGGAGAGGGTGAGGTGTATGGAAAAAGTAACATGGAAACTTACATTGCCATATGTAAAATAGATAGCCGATAGGAATTTGCTGTATGGTACAGGAAACTCACACAGGGGTTCTATATCAACCTAGATGTGTAGGGTGGGGAGAGAGGTTTAAAAGGGAGGGGACATATGTACACCTATGGCTGATTCATGTTGAGGTTTGACAGAAAACAACAAAATTTGTAAAGCAATTATATTTAATATAAAATAAATAATTAAAAAACAATATAAAAAGGCCTACTTGTTTTATAGATTCTGTTTTAGGAGCAGGATTCAGGGTCGGTACACATTTAGGGGTAACTGAAGACCACTACTGTATTCTTGCCTTGAGAATTCCATGAACAGTATGAAAAGGCAAATAATTATGACACTAAAAGATAAACTTCCCAGGTCAGTAGGTGCCTGAAGCGCTAATGAAAAAGGGTAGAGAAATAACTACAGACAGAATGAAGAGAGAGAGCCAAAGTGAAAACACTGCCCAGTTGTGGATGTGACTGATTATGGAAGTAAAGTCTGATGCTGTAAAGTTTTGCATACAAACCTGGAATGTTAGGTTCATGAATTAATGTAAATTGGAAGTGGTCAAACAGGAGATAGCAAGAGTGAACATCAACAATTTAGGAATAAGTTCAGTTCAGTTCAGTTGCTCAGTCATGTGTCACTGCTTGCAATCCCATGGACTGCAGCACGCCTGGCTTCCCTGTCCATCACCAACTCCTGGAGTTTACTCAAACTCATGTCCATTGAGTTGGTGATGCCATCCAACCATCTCATCCTCTGGTGTCCCCTTCTCCTCCCTCCTTCAATCTTTCCCAGTATCAAGGTATTTTCAAATGAGTCAGCTCTTCCCATTAGGTGGCCAAAGTATTGGAGTTTCAGCTTTAGCATCATTCCTTCCAAAGAACACCTAGGACTGATCTCCTTTAAAATGGACTGGTTGGATCTCCTTGCAGTCCAAGGGACTCTCAAGAGTCTTATCCAACACCACAGTTCAAAAACATCAATTCTTTTTTTAATGTAAAGCACCTGATTTTGATAAAGGTCATGACTGCTGACCCCCGCGTGACTCTGTATTCATCCCTATATGTAACAAAAGGTATATACGAAAACGTGACAAAGAAATGGGATCAGTTCCTGGAAAGACTGACTCTCCCATGTTGTTCTTTCTTGCTCCCCATTTTTCTGGATGAATTCCCATCTGGAGCATGGATGCTATTCCATGCAAACCAAATTATTCAGCCTCTTTTTCTCCACTAATTTTCCTACTACACTATCTGTTTTTAATCTTTATATCTGTAATTAATTATGTATTTTTTCAAGTATGCCGACTCCGTCCCCACCTTCAAATCACCCTGGATCCACCGGGGTTGGACCCCGACACTAGTGGAGGTGATGGAATTCCAGCTTAGTTACTTCAAGTCCTAAAAGAAGATGCTGTAAAAGTGCTGCACTCCGTATGCCAACAAATTTGGATAAGTCAGCAATGGCCACAGGACTCAATGGGGTCAGTTTTCATTACAATCGGCAAAAAAGACAATGTCGAATTTTCAAACTATGGCACAATTTTACTCCTCTCACATACTAGCAAAATAATGCTCAAAATTCTCCAAGCCAGGCTTCTACAGTACNGGTTTGTCAATTTTTTTTATCTTCTCAAAGAACCAGCTTTTAGTTTTATTAATCTTTACTATTATTTCTGACAGAATGTGGTCCACTGGAGAAGGGAATGGCAAACCACTTTGGTATTCTTGCCTTGAGAATTCCATGAACAGTATGAAAAGGCAAATAATTATGACACTAAAAGATAAACTTCCCAGGTCAGTAGGTGCCTGAAGCGCTAATGAAAAAGGGTAGAGAAATAACTACAGACAGAATGAAGAGAGAGAGCCAAAGTGAAAACACTGCCCAGTTGTGGATGTGACTGATTATGGAAGTAAAGTCTGATGCTGTAAAGTTTTGCATACAAACCTGGAATGTTAGGTTCATGAATTAATGTAAATTGGAAGTGGTCAAACAGGAGATAGCAAGAGTGAACATCAACAATTTAGGAATAAGTTCAGTTCAGTTCAGTTGCTCAGTCATGTGTCACTGCTTGCAATCCCATGGACTGCAGCACGCCTGGCTTCCCTGTCCATCACCAACTCCTGGAGTTTACTCAAACTCATGTCCATTGAGTTGGTGATGCCATCCAACCATCTCATCCTCTGGTGTCCCCTTCTCCTCCCTCCTTCAATCTTTCCCAGTATCAAGGTATTTTCAAATGAGTCAGCTCTTCCCATTAGGTGGCCAAAGTATTGGAGTTTCAGCTTTAGCATCATTCCTTCCAAAGAACACCTAGGACTGATCTCCTTTAAAATGGACTGGTTGGATCTCCTTGCAGTCCAAGGGACTCTCAAGAGTCTTATCCAACACCACAGTTCAAAAACATCAATTCTTTTTTTAATGTAAAGCACCTGATTTTGATAAAGGTCATGACTGCTGACCCCCGCGTGACTCTGTATTCATCCCTATATGTAACAAAAGGTATATACGAAAACGTGACAAAGAAATGGGATCAGTTCCTGGAAAGACTGACTCTCCCATGTTGTTCTTTCTTGCTCCCCATTTTTCTGGATGAATTCCCATCTGGAGCATGGATGCTATTCCATGCAAACCAAATTATTCAGCCTCTTTTTCTCCACTAATTTTCCTACTACACTATCTGTTTTTAATCTTTATATCTGTAATTAATTATGTATTTTTTCAAGTATGCCGACTCCGTCCCCACCTTCAAATCACCCTGGATCCACCGGGGTTGGACCCCGACACTAGTGGAGGTGATGGAATTCCAGCTTAGTTACTTCAAGTCCTAAAAGAAGATGCTGTAAAAGTGCTGCACTCCGTATGCCAACAAATTTGGATAAGTCAGCAATGGCCACAGGACTCAATGGGGTCAGTTTTCATTACAATCGGCAAAAAAGACAATGTCGAATTTTCAAACTATGGCACAATTTTACTCCTCTCACATACTAGCAAAATAATGCTCAAAATTCTCCAAGCCAGGCTTCTACAGTACATGAACTGTGAACTTCCAGATGTTCAAGCTGGGTTTAGAAAAGGCAGAGGAACCAGAGATCAAATTTCTGATATTCAGTGGATCACTGAAAAAGCAAAAGACTTCTAGAAAAACATCTACTTCTGCTTTATTGACTATGCCAAGCCTTTGACTGTGTGGATCACAATAAACTGTGGAAAAGTCTTAAAGTGTTGGGAATACCAGATCACCTTACCTGCCTCCTGAGAAATCTGTATGCAGGTCAAGAAGCAATAGTTAGAACTGGACATGGAACAATAGATTGGTCAAAATTGGTAAAGGAGTATGTCAAGGCTGTATATCCTCACCCTGCTTATTTAACCTATATGGAGAATACATTATGCAGAATTCTGGGCTGGGTGAAGTACAAGCTGGAATCAAGATTGCTGGGAGAAATATCAGTAACCTCAGATATGCAGATGATACCACCCTTATGGCAGAAAGTGAAGAGGAACTAAAGAGCCTCTTGATAAGAGTGAAAAAGGAGAGTGAAAAACCTGGCTTAAATTTAACATTCAAAAAACTAAGTTCATGGCATTTGGTCCCATCACTTCATGGCAAGTAGATGAGGAAACAATGGAAGCAGTGTCAGACTTTATTTTCTTGTGCTCCAAAATCACTGTAGATGGTGACTGCAGTCATGGAAATAAAAGACACTTGCTCCTTGAAAGAAAAGCTATGACCCACTTACACAGCATATAAAGAAGCAGAGACATTACTTTGCCAGCAAAAGTCTGTCTAGTCAAGTTTATGGTTTTTCCAGTAGTCACGTATGGATGTGAGAGCTGAGCCATAAAGAAAGTTGAACTCCAAAAAATTGATGCTTTTGAATTGTGTTGGAGAAGACTCTTGAGAGTTCCTTTGACCACCAGGAGATTAAACCAGTCAACCCCAAGGAAAATCAGTTCTCACTATTCATTGGAAGGACTGACGCTGAAGCTCCAATACTTTGGCCACCTGATGGGAGGAACTGACTAATTGGAAAAGACCCTGATGGTGGGAAAGATTGAAGGCAGGAAGAGAAGGGGACAACAGAGGATGAGATAGTTGGATGGCATCACTGACTTGATGAGCATGAATTTGAGCAAGCTCTGGAAGTTGGTGATGGACTGGGATCCCTAGTGTGCTACAGTCCATGGAGTTACAAAGAGTTGAACACAACTAAGCAACTGAACTGACTGACTAACTGAAGACCTGTCAGAACATGTAGGCCAGGGACCATGTTTGTGTCCTCTTCCTATCTCACTACAACCTCACTACAACTCACAGGTTTTCTCCTAAAACTGAGATTATACAATTATCTGGAGACTGATTCTTGTGATTCCCTCCCAAGTGTTACCTCTAGATCACCCGGCTTTGGTGGCCAATGGGGCTTATGTTTGCATTTCCACAGAACAATATGTATTTGAACTTTTTAAAAGCTGCACATGAGGGTTTGGCTTCCACTCAGCATAAATTTTTTACTGACTGAGATCCTCAACTTAAGGATACTGACTGTCCCAAAGGTCTTGTCACACCTTCAACTTGTTTGGCAGCTAAGTCGATTCCAACTCTTTGTGACTCCATGGACTGAGGCATGCCAGGTTTCCCTGTCCTTCATTGTTTCCAAGAGTTTGCTCAAACTCATGATCCCATCTAATCATGACATCTTCTGTTACCCCTTTCTCCCCTTGCCCTCATTTTTCCCCAGCATCAGGGTCTTTCCAAAATAGCTGACTCCTCACATCAGTTGGGCAATGTTTAGGAATTTCAGCCTCAGAATCAGTCCTTCCAATGAATGAATATTCAGGTTTATTTCCTTTAGGATTGACTTGTTTGATCTCCTGGCCATCCAAAGGACTCTCAGGAGTCTACTCCAACACCACAGTTTAAAAACATGATTTCTTGGAGAAGGAAATGGCAACCCACTCTAGTAATCTTGCCTGGGAAATCCCATGGACAGAGGAGCCTGGTGGACAAAGAGTCAGACATGACTGAGGGAGGAGTATGCACTCTCTAGAGGCCCTAGAGCTTTTGATGGCAGAGCCAGCACTGTGGCTGAGGACTCTTGGCTTCCAGGCCTCTCTAACCAGATAAGAGCGCAGAGAACTAGAGTCTAAAATATGCCTGAGGGCTTTCCTGGAGGCTCAGTGGTAAAGAATTGTCCCCCCTGCCAAAGCAGGGGATGTGAGTTCCACCCCTGGTCTGGGAAGACCGCACATGGCAGAGCAGCTGAGCCCATGTATCACAGCCACTGGGCCAAGGCTCTCGAGCCTGGGAGCCACAATACTGAGGTCTGTGGGTACCAGAGTCTGTGCTCCGCAACAAGAGGAGCCACCGCGGTGAGAAGCCCATGCCCTTCCACTGGAGAGCAGCTCCTGCTCGTCACAGCAACAGAAAAGCCCACGCAGCATGAAGACCCTCCACAACCATAAATAAAATCATTAAAAAAAATAAAAACATCATTTCTTTGCACTCAACCTTGTTTATGGTCCAACTCTCAAATCTGTACATGACCACTGGAAACACCATAGACTTGACTGTACAAACCTTTGCTGACAAAGATATGTCTCTGATTTTTAATACATTGTCTAAGTTTGTCATAGTTTTTCTTCCAAGGATCAAGCATCTTTTAATTTCATGGCTGCAGTCACCATCTGCAGTGATTTTGGAGTCCAAGAAAATGAAATATATCACTATTTCCAAATTTTCCCCATCTATTTGCCAGGAAGCATAGGGTTGAATGATGTTTTATATACTACACAATTTGAATCCTTCAAGACTGAAAGAGGTGGCTGTTTGATCCTGTATATAGAAATCAACAAGGAAAGTCAGGGAAAGTGAAGGAATAATGAAATAAGTTCCAAGTGAAAGAATAAGATAACTCAGAGGAAAAAAGAAACCTTAATTAAATAAAAATATGTAATTTACATATCAAAGTGTTAAAAGTGATGATCATGAAGATGCTTACTAAAATCAGGAGGAGAATGGATGAGCACAGTAAAAACTTCAACAAAGAGATAGAAAGTATGAGAAAGTACTAAGCAAAAGTTGCAGAGCTGAAAAAAAATGCAAACGTTTTACTGAAAAGTAAAGTGCTAGAGAGATTTGACTGAAGAGTACATAAAGAAGAGTAAAAGATCAGTAAATTCAAACAAAGGGCATGGGAACTCACCCAATCAGGGAAGCAAAAGAAAGAAAGAAAGAAAGAAAGAAAGAAAGAAAGAAAGAAAGAAAGAAAGAAAGAAAGAAAAAGAAAAACACAATTGGTGCCTTGGTCGTAGGGTTCCACAGAGAAGAGGCAATTCTCCTTGGCTGCTGGGACAGTTGAAAGGGCTGGAGAAGCCTAAACTTCATTCATGAAGAGTGTATGGGTGCTGACTTACCAACAAACAGTGGAGAGAGCCTGCACTACCAGATGCCACACTCCCCAATCCAAGTCAGGTGAACACCCTGGCCCACTCATTCAATAGCACAGCTTTGTGCTGGAACTGTGCCATCTGGATTCTAGGAAAAGACTACCAATGCGGAGATGGCCTGGGGGCCCAGTGTGTGGTCCACATGAGACCTCAGAGGCCATTGTCAGTACTTCTTGTGGTGGTACCTCCAGAATCATGGTGACCAGAGTGCCATGGTGTTCTCACAGCCTATTAAGTCCTCCAGCCCCACCCACTCCACACTAGAGCTTGGTGCTGAACCTGAAGCAGATAGGTCTTTGGATCTAGGGATACAAAAGGCCTTGGGTGTGGTCCAGGTAAAGAAGCAGTGTCCATTATTTGCAGTTACACAGGTAGCACCTCAGGAGCCACTGCAAACATCATATTGCAGTCTGTTTCCTAGCTAAGCAAGTGATCTGACCTCATCCACTCCACACCAGAACTTGACACCTCATCTGGAGCAGACAGGTCCTAGGAGAAGACTGCCACAGAAGTAACCCAGATCTATGGGGGCATTTTAATTCCTGCAGCCACAATCCCCAGCCCCATTGTAACGATTGCCCCAGTCTTGCACATTCTACACCACAGCCTTGCACTAGATTTGGAACCACCACAGCAGGGGAAGAAATGCAAACTTGAGTTGTATCTGAGTGGAGCCATGATTGCTTATGAAGGTGGTGTGTCAGTCTCCTATCAGTGCACTGGCCTCACTTGCTTCAGCACTCCCCTCCTATGATGTGAGACACTCAATAAAGAGGAATAATGCCTGATGAAGCCTGCTCCTGGGGGTTTCTGATCTAAGGACAGAAGAGCAGACTCCACCCCTGAAAAGGTGATAACAGCCTTGGAGGAAGGAGGAAGTCGTGGCTCCCGTACTGCATAAGTTTTAGATCTTCCAACACTAATGAAAGCCCCTTTCAAGGTGATAGTGGCCAGCATACTCTGAATAAAGACGTGGCTGGCAACCATATCAAAATAAGGTCCCACACCAAAGACACTGTACACACAGTCTACACAGAAAAGTTCTCACATAAAAACATCCCTTCAAGACAACAATCAATAACTATTTCTCCTAAATTCATAGAGACAGATAAAGTTAGGTAAAACAAAAAGGTAGAGGAATGACTTCCAATTAAAAGAGCAAGAAAATTGCCCTGAAAGAATAAATAATGAAATAGAGATTACCAATCTATCAGACACTGAGCTCAAAAAGGTGGTATTAAAATTCTAACTGATTTAAGAAAGATTATTGTAACAAGAAACTAAAAAGTATAAAGATGAATCAATAAAAAAATAGACAATTCAATTATCAAAATAAAGACCAATCTGAAAGTAATAAATAGCAGACTAAATGACATGGGTGAATGAATAAGTGATCTGGAATTTACAATAATGGAAATCACAGACTCAGAACAACAGACACAAAGACAATGAAAAAAGTAAAAGAGAGTAACATACAAAATTGATGGGCTAATATAAAATGTTCTAACCTACACAAAATAGGGATTCTAGAAGGAACATAAAGAGAAGAGGATTGAAAATGTATTTGAAGAAATTTTGGATGAAAATTTCCCAGATCTAAAGAAGGAAACAGATATCCAGATACTAGAAACATAGATGGTTCCAAAAAAAAGATGAACCCAAACAGACTCACACCAAGATATATAATAATTAAAATGGTAAACTTTTTTAAAAGAATAACTGCCCATAGAAAAGAATTCTATGGGCAGTTAAGAGAAAAATAAAGAGTCAGTAACAAGGGAACCCCCATAAGGTTATCAGCTGATTTCTCTGCAGAAACTTTGCAGGCCAGAGAGGGCAGCATGATATATTAAAGGTGCTAAAAGGATAAAATCTGCAACCTAGGATACTCTACCCAGCAAGAATGTAATTTAGAATAGAAGAAATTAAGAATTCCCCAGACAAACAAAACTTGAGCAATACTAAACCTACCCTAAAATAAATATTGAAGGATCTTCTCTAAATTAAAAAAGAAGCACGAATCCATAGAAAATCACAATAGAAAAGGCAAATATATAGTCAGGATTGAAAATCACTTTATTAAGTTGTTACAAAATTAAAAACAATAAAAAATTGTAAAAGCAATTGTAATTATAATAGCTGGCAGTTTGCTCTGGTTACTCCCAAGTATTACTTTCACCAGGCCACCAGCACAGATCCACTGAAGTCAGCTCCCTGGACTGTAGTAGCTGTGCATCTTGATCTGCTGTGGGGAATATGGAAGCAAGTAAGACTTTGGCCTGGTCCAACCCCGTGTGTACATGCCCGTGAAGCTCATAACTTGCTAAAGCCAGATGCATCCTATCTGCAGAACTTGTCCTTTCAGANCTGTCTCTTATACACATCTGAATATGGAAGCAAGTAAGACTTTGGCCTGGTCCAACCCCGTGTGTACATGCCCGTGAAGCTCATAACTTGCTAAAGCCAGATGCATCCTATCTGCAGAACTTGTCCTTTCAGATGTTTCACTAGTATTGAATTTAAATGCAACTTCATGGTTCACATGGTCACAAGGAGAAATTTCAGCTCTTCTTTCTTACTCACAGGGCCCCTGGGGCTCAGCTGTAGTTTCAGCCCCACTTCTGTATATGTTCCTCCAACCAGAGTCTGCTTCAGATTTTCCTGGGGCACACAAGTTCCTCAGGCAGGAAGAAGCCAAGGCAGAAATCAGAGCCAGTAGGCCGCCCCTGTGGTAGGATACTGAAGTAGCATTTGGAATGGGTGAATCCTTCAGGCAGAAATCAGGAAATTAGGCCGAGTGTGCTACCCAGGTTGCAGGGTGCTAGGGCAATGATTGAAATGTGTAAGACCCTCAGGTGTTGAGCAGGGGGAATGGGCTGCACAGGTGGAGTGGTGTTGGTAGAGCAATTGGAACTCATGTGCCAAGAAGGTGGTGATCAGGGTGAGCGTGTTGCTCAGGCAGGCAGAGGAGGTGATGGAAGAAGTGCATTAGTCAACTCTGTTTGGATCCCTCCTGAGTGATTGTGAAGCTAGGTAGTGATAGATGAAGAGAGAGGCTGCAATGGTTTCCCTGCCCTTTGCGCACCACTCAACAATAGTGCTTTGAATCTGTGGCAGCTTGGACTTCCTCCATGAACATTCTCAGTTGTGGAGCTACTCACTCTTATTCCTTTCAGGCTATCTACTCACAGCCAATAGCAGTTCTCTCCCTGAGTCTGATCTCTTAACCTTACGTTCCAGCACATGGCACTTGTGTGCACTGATAGACACCCATCTCAGGCTGGGGCATGCAGTGCTGTTACAGAGACCATCAACATAGGTCTCACTCTGCCCTGCCTATCTCTAACCAGTTGTTAGGCTCTTTTTCAAGCCCCTGAAGCTCCCCTTTCTCAGCTGATCTCCCCAGCAGTGAGCAGGCTTCTCCAGATGTGGGAACTTCTCCTCAACTTCAGTTCCTTCACAGGGTTGCAGTCCCATTTACTTCTTTTTCTCTTCCTTTTCTCTTCTTTCTTTTGTTCTACCCAGTTATGCGGGGATCTGTCTTGTCCTTTTAGGTGTCTGAGGTCTTCTGCTCATGTTTCAGTGCAGTTCAGTCGCTCAGTCGTGTCTGACACTTTGCAATCCCATGAATCGCAGCATACCAGGCCTCCCTGTCCATCACCATCTCCCGGAGTTCACTGAGACTCACGTCCATCGAGTCAGTGATGCCATCCAGCCATCTTGTCCTCTGTCGTCCCCTACTCCTCCTGCCTCCAATCTCTCCCAGAATCAGAGTCTTTTCCAGTGAGTCAACACTTCACATGAGTGGCCAAAGTACTGGAGTTTCAGCTTCAGCATCATGCTCTCCAAAGAAATCCCAGGGCTGATCTCCTTCAGAATGGACTGGTTGGATCTCCTTGCAGTCCAAGGGACTCTCAAGAGTCTTCTCCAACACCACAGTTCAAAAGCTTCAATTCTTTGGCACTCAGGTTTTCTTCACAGACCTACTCTCACATCCATACATGACTACTGGAAAAACCATAGCCTTGACTAGGCAGACCTTTGTTAGCAAAATAATGTCTCTGCTTTTCAATACGCTATATAGGTTCGTCATAACTTTTCTTCCAAGGAGTAAGCGTCTTCATGGCTGCAGTCACCATCTGCAGTGATTTTGGAGTCCAGAAAAATAAAGTCTGACTTTATTTCCACTGTTTCCCCATCTATTTCCCATGAAGTGATGGGACCAGAGGCCATGATCTTCATTTTCTGAATGTTGACCTTTAAGCCAACTTTTTCATTCTCCTCTTTCACTTTCATAAAGAGGCTTTTTAGTTCCTCTTCACTTTCTGCCATAAGGATGGTGTCATCTATATATCTGAGGNTGTCAAAAAGGGTAACCTTGAACACAAGGTGAAGCTGCTGTCCACAGACAGAATTTCTTCAAGGAAGCCTCAATTCTGCTATAAATATTCAATTGATTAAATTGAGCAAACCCAGATTACTTAAAATTATATCTCTTAATTAAAATTAGCTGATTCTGGATTTTTATTTTATTCTACAGAATAACTTCACAGCAACACTTACATTAATATGTGATTGAATAACTAGGCCCTTAGCCTAGCTAAAATAATACATAAAAAAGACTATCACAGCTACCAATTTCACTCTTTTCCATGGCAATGTCTGATTGTCCTAGCACCACTGCCTGGAAAGACTGTTCCTTTCCCTTACCCTTTCTTGAGACATTTGTTGCAAGCCAATTGACCATAAATGTAAGGGCTTATTTCTGGATTTTTTTTTTTTTTTTACTTTGTCCACATGATGTGAAGAGTCCACTAATTGGAAAAGATCTTGATGCTGGGAAAGACTGAGGGCAGGAGAAGAAGGGAGTGGTTGGCAGATGATAAGATGGTTAGATAGCATCACCACTCAATGGACATGAAATTGAACAAACTTCAGGAGATAGTGAAGGACAGAGGAGCCTGGAGTACTAGAGTCCATAAGGTTGCAAAGAGTCAAACNAGATGGTTAGATAGCATCACCACTCAATGGACATGAAATTGAACAAACTTCAGGAGATAGTGAAGGACAGAGGAGCCTGGAGTACTAGAGTCCATAAGGTTGCAAAGAGTCAAACATTATTTAGTGACTGAACAAAAACAACTATATTCCTTTGAGTTTTATGTAGTAAAATTTGAAATCAAGAAGTAGAAATCCTCCAATTTTTTTCTATTCCAAGTTTGGTTTGATATTCTGCATTCTTTGCATTTCCATTTACATTTAGGATAAGCTTGTCATTTCAGTTCAGTTCAGTCAATCAGTCATGTCCGACTCTTTGTGACCCCATGGACTGCAGCACACCAGGCTTCCCTGTCCATCACAAATTCCAGAAATTTACTCAAACTTATGTACATTGAGCAGGTGATGCCATGAAACCATCTCATCCTCTGTCGTCCCCTTCTCCTCCCATCTTCAATGTTTCCCAGCATCAGGGTCTTTTCAAATGAGTCAATTCTTCACATCAGGTGGCCAAAGTATTGGAGTTTCAGCTTCAGCATTAGTCCTTCCAATGAATATTCAGGACTGATTTTCCATGGGATTGGACTGTTGAATCTCCCTGCAGTCTAAGGGGCTCTCAAGAGTCTTCTCCAACATCACAATTTAAAAGCATCAGTTCTTTAGTGCTTGGCTTTCTTTATGGTCCAACTCTCACATCCATACATGACTGCTGGAAATACGATAGCTTTGACTAGAAGGACATTTAATGGCAAAGTAATGTCTTTTCTTTTTAATATGCTGTCAAATTTATTCATAACTTTTCTTCCAAGGAGTGTCTTTTAATTTCATGGCTGCATTCACCATCTGCTGTGATTTTGAAGCCTCCCAAATAAAGTCTATCACTGTTTCCCCAACTATTTTTCATGAAGTGATGGAACCAGACGCCATGATCATAGTTTTCTGAATGTTGAGTTTTAAGCCAATTTTTCTGCTGTCCTCATTCACCTTCATCAAGAAGCTCTTTAGTTCTTCTTCACTTTCTGCATAAGGGTGTGCCATCTGCATATCTGAGGTTATTGATATTTCTCCTAGCAATCTTGATTTCACCTTGTGCTTCATCCAGCCCAGCATTTCTCATGATGCATTCTGCATATAAGTTAAATAATCAGGATGACAATATACAGTCCTGATGCACTCCTTTCCTGATTTGGAACCAGTTTTTTGTTCCATGTCCAGTTCTAACTGTTGCTTCCTGACGTGCATACAGATTTCTCAAGAGGCAAGTCAGGTGGCCTGGTATTCCCATCTCTTTAAGAATTTTCCACAGTTTGTTGTAATTCACACAGTCAAAGGCTTTGGCATAGTCAATAAGGCAGAAATATATATTTCTCTGCAACTCTCTTGCTTTTTTGATGATCCAGCAGATGTTTGCAATTTAGTCTCTGGTTTCTCTGTCTTTTCTAAAACCAGCTTGAACATCTGAAAGTTCATGGTTCATGTATTGCTGAAGCATGGCTTGGAGAGTTTTGAGCATTACTTTACTAGCGTGTGAGTGAGTGACTGAAGTCACTCAGCTGTGTCCGACTCTTTGCAACCCCATGAACTGTAGCCTACCAGACTTCTCCATCCCTGGGATTTTCCAGACAAGAGTGCTGGAGTGGATTGCCATTTCCTTCTCCAGGGGATCTTCCCGAATCAGTAATCAAACCTGGGTCTCCCGCATTGCAGGCAGACGCTTTACCGTCTGAGCCACCAGGTCCCTACCATTTCTGTCCTTTATTGTGTCCATCTTTACATAAAATGTTCCCTTGTTATCTCTAATTTTCTTGAAGAGATCTCTAGTCTTTCCCATTCTATTCTTTTCCTCTATTTCTTTGCATTGATCACTGAGGAAGGCTTTTTTTTCTCTCCTTGCTATTCTTTGGCATTCTGCATTCAAATGTGTTTATCTTTCCTTTTATCCTTTGCTTTTTCACTTCCCTTCTTCTCATAGCTATTTGTAAGTCTTCCTTAGACAGCCTTTTTTTTTTTTTTTTTTTGCATTTCTTTTTCTTGAGGATGGTCTTGATTCCTGCCTCCTGTACAATGTCATGAACCTCTGTCCATAGTTCATCAGACACTCTGTCTCTCAGATCTAGTCCCTTAAATCTAATTCTCACTNTCTTCTCACCTACTTTTTCTTTTTCTTGAGGATGGTCTTGATTCCTGCCTCCTGTACAATGTCATGAACCTCTGTCCATAGTTCATCAGACACTCTGTCTCTCAGATCTAGTCCCTTAAATCTAATTCTCACTTCTACTGTATAGTCATAAGGGATTTGATTTAGGTCATACCTGAATGGTCTAGTGGTTTTCTCCATTTTCTTCAATTTCAATCTGAATTTGGCAATAATGAGTTCATGATTTGGCAATAACGAGTTCATGAACAGTCAGCTCCTGGTCTTGTTTTTACTGACTGCATAGAGCTTCTCCACCTTCGGCTGCAAAGAATATAATCAATCTGACTTTGGTGTTGACCATCTGGTGATGTTCATGTGTAGAATTTTCTCTCAAGCTATTTTAAGAGGGTGTTTGCTATGACCTGTGCCTTCTCTTGGGAGAAATCTATTAGCCTTTGCCCTGTTTTAATCTATACTCCAGGGCCAACTTTGCCTGTTATTCCAAGTGTTTCTTGACTTCCTACTTTTGCATTCCAGTCCTCTATAATGAAAAGGACATCTGTTTTGCATGTTAGTTCTAGAAGATCTTGTAGGTTTTCATAGAACTGTTCACCTTCAGCCTCTTCAGCATTACTGGTCGGGGCATAGACTTGGATTACCTTGATATTGAATGGTTTGCCATTGAAGTCAACAGAGATCATTCTGTCATTTTTGAGACTGCATGCAAGTACTGCATTTCGTAATCTTTTGTTGACTATGATGACTATTCCATTTCTTTTAAGGAGTTTCTTCCCACAGTAGTAGATACAATAGTCATCTGAGTTAAATTCACCCATTCCAGTCCGTCTTAGTTCACTCATTCTTAAAATGTATTCATTTTTGCTATCTCCTGTTGACCACTTCCAATTTGCCACCTCTTGGCAAATAGATGGAGCAACAATAGAAACAGTGAGAAACTTTATTTCTTTGGCTCCAAAATCACTGCAGATGGTGACTGCAGCCATGAAATTAAAAGACACTTGCTCCTTGGAAGAAAAGTTATGACCAACCAAGGCAGCATATTAAAAAGCAAAGACATTACTTTGTCAGCAAATGTTCTTTTAGTCAAAGCTATGGATTTTCCAGCAGCTATGGATTTCCTTGTATGGATATTAGACTTAGACTATAAAGAAAGCTGAGTGCCAAAGAATTGATGCTTTTGAATTGTAGTGTTAGAAAAGACTCTTGAGAGTCCCTTGGACTGCAATGAGATCATGCTAGTCAGTCCTTAAGGAAATTAGTTCTGAATATTCATTGAAAAGACTGATGCTGAAGCTGAAACTTCAATACTTTGGCCACCTGATGCGAAGAGCTGACTCTTGAAAAGACGCTGATGCTGGGAAAGATTGAGGGCCGGAGGAGAAGGCGATGACAGGGGGTGAGATGGTTGGATGGCATCACTGATTTAAGGGACATGAGTTTGAGCAAGCTTTGATAATTGCTGATGGACTGGGAAGCCTGGTGCACTGCAGTCCGTGGAGTCACAAGGAGTCAGACACGGTTGAGTGACTGAACTGTCTGAACTGATATTTTCTATCTATTAGCACATGAGTGTTGTTGATTTTTTTAAATATTTTCTTTTAAAGCCTTATAAAAGATTTAATTGATAAACACCATTATTTAAAATTATTAAGGTATTCAGAATTTGAGTGTATATTAATGTATAACAATAAGTTTTATATCTTCATTTGTTTTCATAGTACTAGTTATCATTGTTGATTTCACCTTGAAAAACTTCTTATAACATGTCTTGTATGGCAGGCCTGGTGATGATAAACTCTCAAAAAAATTTTTTTGTTTGTTTTTTTTTGGAAAGTCTATTGTTGGTGGTGTTCATTTAGTAAGTTCTGTCCGACTCTTTGAATTCATGGACTATAGCACCACACATTCCTCTGTCCTCTACTCCTTATCTGAACTTGCTCAAATTCATGTCCATTGAGTTGGTTATGCTATTTAACCATCTGGTCCTCTGTCATCTCCTTCTCCTTTGTCTTCAGTCTTTCCCAGCATCAAGGTCTTTTCCAGGGAGTCAGCTGTTTGCTTCAGGTGGCCAAAGTATTGGAGATTCAGCTTCAGAAACAGTC
>SJYW01026404.1:210226-266803 GCA_006410735.1 Raphicerus campestris
TACGGAAAAAAAAAAAAAAAACCTGTAAAAAGCAGAAACTTGTGAAAGTGAAACAATATGCTACTTAATAATCTGTAGATCACTGAAAAACATCAAATAGGAAATTAGAAAACACCTAGAAACAAGTGTAAATGCAGCAAAAGCAGTTCTAAGAAGGAAATTTGTAGCAATACAATCTTATCTTAAGAAATAAACAAAAAAAATTCAAAGAAACAAACACAACCTAATATTGTATGTAATTCAACTGGAGAAATACAAATATACATAAATCAATGTAAATAGAAGGAAAGAAATCCCAAAGGTCTGAGCAGAAATAAATGAAATAGAGGAAAAATAAAAGAATTGCAAAGATCTGTGAAACTAAAACCTGGTTCTTAGAAAAGATAAAGTCGATTAACCTTTATCCAGGCATATCATGAAAAAAAGGAGAGGACTGGCATTAATAAAATTAGAAAGTACAAAAAAGAACTCAGAACTCACAGCACAGAAATACAAAAGATCATCAGAGAATACTACAAAAAACTATATATAAATAAAACTGGTATAAGCAGTTAATTTCTTAGAAAGGTCCAACCTTCTAAGAATGAACCAGGAAGAAACAGAACATATGCAAAGACCAGTCACAAGTAATGCAATGGGAAGTAGTGAAGTAAAGTGATGAAAATGGAAACTGCGATTAAAGTAGTGAAGTGAAAACTGTGGTTTAAAATCTTCCAACAAACAAAAGTTCAGGACAAGATGACTTTTAAGGTTACTTCTAGCAAATACTTAGAGAAGTGCTAATACTTACCCATCTCAAAAACTTCTAGAGATGCAGAAGAATGAACTATTAGCATAATACCAAAAACAGACAAAAATATCACTAAAAAGTAAATTTATAGACCAATCACACTGATGAAAACAGATGGAAAAATCAACAAAATACTAGAAAACACATTAGAACAACACATTATAAGGATCATATACCATTATCAACTGGGGTTTATCCCAGGCATACAAAGATTCTTCAATAAAGGCAAATCAAACAGTGAGCTATACCATATTAACAAATTGAAGAATAAAAACCATATGATTGATTGCATCAGTAGATGCAGGAAAAAGAAATGAAAATTAAAACAATGAAATATCACCTCATGCTGGTCAAAAATGCTGTTATAAAATATAACAATTTAATGCTAGAGAGGGTGTGGAGAAAAGAGAATCCTCCTAAACTGTTAATGGGAATGTAAATTGGTACAGCAAGCATGGTAAACAGTATGGAGTTCCTACAAAAAACTAAAATGATAGCTACTATATGACCCAGAAAGCTCACTTTTAAACATATATCTGAAGAAAACCTTAATTTGAAAGAATCCATGCACACGGATACTTATTGCAGCATTATTTACAATACCCAAGACATGGAAGCAATGCAGATGTCCATCAACAGAGATATGGATAAAGAAGATGTGGTACAAATTGGTTCAAGATGGTGGAGCACAAGGATGTGTGATCATCTCCTTCTGAGAGAGCACTGGAATCACAATGAACAGTTGAATAACCATTGACAAGAGGATGATGGAACTCACCAAAAAAGATACACTACATCCAAAGACAAAGGATAAGCTACAATGAAACAGTAGGAGGGGCAAAATGGAGATCAAGTCAAATCTCATATCTGTTGGGTGGGAAACTCACAAACTGGAGAACAATAATAACAAAGTGATGTCGAAAGTGAAAGTGACGTCTCTCAGTCGTCTCCGACTCTTTGCAACCCCACAGACTGTAGCCTGTCAGGCTCCTCTGTCCATGGGATTTTCCAGGCAAGAGTGCTGGAGTAGATTGCCATTTCCTTCTCCAGGAGACCTTCCCGACCCAGGAATCAAACCCAAGTCTCCCGCATTGCAGGCAGACGCTTTACCATGGGAACCATCAGGGAAGCCCAGCTTAATAATAACAAAGAAGTGTCCCAACTCTCATGAAGTTTCTGAGCACCATGCCAGGCTTCCCAAACTGGAGATCCAACAAAAGGACCAAAATTCCCAGGAAGTCTGACTTTGAAAGCCAGTGGGATTTGATTATAGGACTTCCACAGGACTGGGGAAAACAGAGACTCCATTCTTGGAGGGTACAAACAAAATTTTGTGTGCACCAGGACCCAGGGGAAAGAGCAGTGACCCCACAGAAGACTGAACTAGACTTATCTGCTAATGTTGAAAGATCTCCTGTGGAGGAATTGGTTATCAATGTTTCACCACAGATACAGGGACACTGGCAGCAGCAGTCCTGCAGGTGCCCCTTGGTGTGAGCTCTCTTGGAGGACACCAGTATTAGATCTACCATATAACCTGTAGACTCCAGGGATGGGTTGCCACAAGTCAATCAACCAGCAGGGAGGGAGTACAGCCCGATACAGAATACAATTGGATCATTTTTTTTGCTGAGCCTGTCCCTGGACACCAGAGCAAGACCCAGTTTACCCCACTGCCATTTCCTCCCATCAGGAAGTTTGTACAAACCTCTTAGCCTCATCCACCAGAGAGCAGACAGAAGAAAAAAGTAGAACCACAATCTTGCAGTGGATAGAAACAAAACCACATCATAGAAAGTTAACCAGGATGAAAAAGCAGAGGGTTTTGTCCCAGATGAAGGGACAAGATAAAACTTGCCAAAACAAACAAATAAGTAGGGATAGGAAAGCTTCCAGAAAAAGAATTCAGAATAATTATAATGATAATCCAGAATCTTGGAAAAAGAGTGGAGAAGGGACCACAAATGTTTACCAAAGCTGCTGCTACTACTGCTAAGTCACTTCAAGAACTAGAAAACAAACAAATGGATATGAACAATATGCTAGAAGGAATCAATAGCAGAATAACTGAGGCAGAAGAATGGATAAGTGACCTAGAAGACAGCATGATAGGAATCACTGCACAAAACAGAATATAGAAAAAATGAACAACAACAACAACAGCAGCAAGACAGCCTAAAAGACCTCTGTTGTTCAGTCAATCAGTCATGTGGGACTATTGGCAACCCCGTGGACTGCAGCACAACAGGTTTCCCTGTCCTTGACCATCTCCCAGAGTTTGCTCAAACTCATATCCACTGAGTCAGTGATGCCATCCAGCCATCTAATCTTTTGTTGCCCCCTTCTCCTCCTGTCTTCAATCTTTCCCTGCATCAGGTTCTTTTCCAACGAGCCAGCTCTTTGCATCAGGTGGCCAAAGTACTGAAGCTTCAGCTTCAGCATCAGTCCTTCCAATGAATATGTAGGGCTGATTTCCTTTGCGATTGATTGGTTTGATCTCCTTGCTGTCCAAGGGACTCTCAAGAGTCTTCTCCAGTAGCAGTTTGAAAACATCAGTTCTTCAGGGCTCAGCCTTTTTTATTGTCCAACTCTCACATTCATACATGACTATTGGAAAAACCATAGCTTTGTCTATATAGACATGTGTAGGCAAATTAATATCTCTGTTTTTTAATACATTGTCTAGATTTGTCATTGCTTTTCTTCCAATGAGCACATACATGTCTTTTAATTTCATGGCTGTAGTCACTCTCCCTTGATTTTGGAGCCCAAGAAAATAGTCTTTCGCTGTTTTTATTGTTTCTCCATTTATTTGCCATGGAGTGATGGGTCCAGATGCCATGATCTTTGCTTTTTGAATATTAAGTTTTAAACCAGCTTTTTCACTTTGCTCTTTCACTTGCATCAAAAGGCTCTTTAATTCTTCTTTACTTTTTGCCATAAAGGTGGTGTCATCTGCATAGCTGAGGTTATCTTTACATCTCCCTGCAATCTTGATTCCAGACTGTGTTTCATTCAGCCTGGCATTTCACATGATATACACTGCATATAAGTTAAATAAGAAGGGTGACAGTATACAGCCTTGAAGAACTCCTTTCCCAGTTTTGAAATAGTTCATTGTTCCATGTTCAATTCTAACTGTTGCTGCTTGACCTGCATACAGATTTCTCAAGAAGCAAGTCAGGTGGTCTGGTATTCCCATCTCTCTCAGAATTTTCCACAGTTTGTTGTGATTCACACAAAGGCTTTAGTGTAGTCAATGAAGCAGAAGTATATGTTTTTTTCTTGAATTCTCTAGCTTTTGCTATGACCCAGTGGATGTTGGATATTTGATGTTTCCTTTGACTTTTGTGCACCCAGCTTTTACATCTGCAAGATCTCAGTTCACATACTATAGAAGCCTAGCTTAGAGGATTTGGAGCATTATTTTGGTAGCATGTGAAATGAGTGCAGTTGTGCAGTAGTTTGAGCATTCTTTGCCACTGCTCTTCTTTGGATTGGAATGAAACCTGACATTTTACAGTCTGGTGGCCACTAATGAGGTTTCCAAATTTGCTGGCATATTGAGTGCAGCAATTTCACAGCATCATCTTTTAGGATATGAAATAGCTCAGCTGGAATTCCATCACCTCCACTAGCTTTGTTCATAGTGATGCTTCCTAAGGTCATCTTGTGTTTGTACTACAGGATGTCTGACTCTAGGTGAATGATCACATCATCGTGGTTGTCTGGGCCATTAAGATATATTTTTTTGTATAGTTCTTTTTATTCTTGCCATCTCTTCTTAATATATTCTGCTTCTGTTAGGTCATACGATTTCTGTTCTTTTTTGTGCCCATCTTTGCATGAAATTTTTCCTTTGTATCTCTAACTTTCTTGAAGTGATCTCTAGTCTTTCCCATTCTATGGTTTTCCTATATTTCTTTGCATTGTTCACTTCAAAAGGCTTTGAATTCTCTCCTTGTTATTCTTTGGAACTGCATTCAGATGGCTAAACCTTTCCTTTCCTCCTTTGCTTTTCACTTCTCTTATTTTCTCAGCTATTTGTAATGTCTCCTCAGACAATCATCTTGGCTTTTTTCCATTTCTTTTTCTTGGGATGGTTTTGATCACCACCTCCTGTACAATGTTAAGAACTGCTGTCCATATTTCTTCAAGCACTCTATCAGATGTAATCCCTTGAATCTATTTGTTACTTCCACTGTACAATTGTAAGGGATTTGATTTAGGTCATACCTTAATGGCCTAGTGATTTTCCTACTTTATTCAATTTAAGTCTGAAGTTTGCCATAAGGAGCTCATGATCTGAGCCACTGTCAACTCCCTGTCTTGTTTCTGTTGGCTGTATAGAACTTTTCCATCTTCGGCTGCAAAGAATATCAATCTGATTTCATTATTGACCATCTCGTGATGTCCACGTGTAGAGTTGTTTGTTGTGTTTTTAGAAGAGGGTGTTCACTATGAACAGTGTGTTTTGGCAAAGCTCTGTCAGCCTTTGTCCTGCTTAATTTTCTTCTCTAAGGACAAGCTTGCCGGTTACTCCAGGTATCTCTTTATTTCCTACTTTTCATTCCAGTCCCCTATGATAGAAAATACATCTTTTTTTTTATATATTAGCTCTAGAAGATCTTGTAAGTCTTCATAGAGCCATTCAACTTGAGCTTCTTTGATATTAATGGTTGGGGCATAAACTTAGATTACTCTGATATTGAATGGTTTGCCTTGGAAACGAACCAGAATCTTTCTGTCTTTTTGAGATTGTACCCAAATGCTGCATTTCTCATGTTTTTTTTTCTTTTTTGGCTAGGAGGGTTACTCCATTTCTTCTAAGCGATACTTGCCCATGCTAGTAGATATAATGGTCATCTAATGAAATTCACCCATTCCTGTCCATTTTAGTTCACTGATTCCTAAATTGTTAATATTCACTCTTGCCATCTCCTGTTTTACCACTTCAAGTTTACCTTGATTCATGGACCAGTTTACCTTGATTCAAAACCCTCTGGGACAGCATTAAATACACCAATATTTAGATTATAGGGATCCCAGAAGGAGAAGAGAGAGAAAATATTTGAAGAAATAATAGCTGAAAACTCCCCTAACGTGGGAAACAAAATAATCAACCAGGTCTAGGAAGTGCAGAGAGTCTCAGACAGGATAAAACAAAAAAAGAACAGACTAAGACTCGTAGAAATCAAACAGACAAATGTTAAAAATTAGATAAACAAATGCAACAAGTTAAAAACAAGAGATAGCATACAAGGGAACTCCCATAATTATATCAGCTAGTTTTTTAACAGAAACTGCAAGCCAGAAGGGAATGGCATGACGTATTTAACATTATGAAAGGGCAGAATCTGTAACCATGAATACTATCAAGATTCTTGTTCAGATTTGATGGATAAATCAAAAGCTTTACAAATAAGCAAAAGTTATGATAATTCGGCACCACCAAACCAGCTCTACAACAAATGCTAAAGAAACTACTCTAAGTAGGAGACACAAAAGAGGGAAATGATTTATGAAAGATAAACTCAAAACAATTAATAAAATGTACTGGGTTCATCAGTTCAGTTCAGTCGTTTAGTCATGTCTGACTCTTTGTGATCCCATGGACTGCAGCACACCAGGCTTCCCTGTCCATCACCAACTCCCAAAGCTTGCTCAAACTCATGTCCATATAGATGGTGATGCCATCCATGGCATACATATTGAAAATTATTTTAATGTAAATGGATTAAATGCACCAACCAAAAGACATAGACTGCCTGGGAGGTTACAAAATTAAGACTTGTATATATGTTGTTTATAAGAGACCAATCTCTGACCTAGGGACACTTACAGAATGTAAATAAGGGGATGGGAGTAGTTGTTCCATGAAAGTGAAAATCAAATAAAGCTTGAGTAGCAATACTCATATAAAACAAAATAGATTTTAATACAAAGACTCTTATATAAAGTCTTTTTATAAAGATAGAAAAAGAAGGACCCTATGTAATGATCAATGTTTCATTCTAAAAAGATATATGAATTATAAATCTATATGCATCCAACATAGGAGCACCTCAAATGTAAGGCAAATACAAACAACCATAAAGGTAGAAATTGACAGTAATATAAAAATAGCGGAGGATTTCAACATCCCAATTTAATCAGTGGACAAGTCATTGAGACAGAAAATTAATGAGGAAACACTAGCCTTAAATGACACTTTAGCCCAGATGAACTTGATTGATATTTATAGAGCATTCCATCCAAAAGAAGCAGACTACATGTACATTCTTCTCAAGTACACATGGAACATTCTTCAGAATTGACCACATGCTGGGTCACAAGGTGAGCCTTGGCAAATTCAATAAAACTGAAATCACATCAGATAGCTTTTCTTATCATAGTAATATGAGATGAGAAGTAAACTACAAGAGAAAAGCTATAAAAATTCAGATATGTGGCAGTTTAACAATATGGTAATAAACAATCAATGGATCATTGAAGAAATTAAAAAGAAAAATTAAAAAAAAATAGAAACAAGTGAAAATGAAAGCACAATGATCAAAACCTATAGGATGAGCAAAAGCACTTGTAAGAGGAAGTTTATAGTAATACCATCTTACTTTCAAAAACAAAAACAAAAAATCTCAAGTAAACAACTTAATACCTAAAACAACTAGAGAAAGAAGAACAAGCAAAACCTAAAGTTAGTAGGAGGAAAGAAATCATAAAGATCAGAGCAGAAATAAATGAAATCGAGAGAACTAAAACAAATGCAAAGATCAAGTAAACTCAAAAGTCTGTTCTTTGAAAAGATAAAATCAATAAACCTTCGTCCGTGTTCAAAAAAAAAAAAAAAGGAGAGAAGACTCAAATCAGTATTAGAAATGAAGAAGGAAGAGTTACAACTGATACCACAGAAATACAAAGAAAAACGGAGCTGGAGGAATCAGGCTCCCTGACTTCAGATTACTACAAAGATGCAATTATCAAAACTGTTTTACTAACACAAAATTAAAAATATAGATTAATAGAACAGGACAGAAAACCCAGGAATAAACCCATGCACCTATGGCCAATTAATCTATGACAAAGGATGCAAGACTACACAATGTTGGAAAGATAGTCTCTACAACAAATGATGCTGGGAAAACTGGATAGCTAAATGTAAAAATTGAAATTAGATAATTTTTAATGCCATACACTAAAATATACTGAAAATGGATTCAAGACCTAAATGTAAGAGCAGATACCATAAATTTCATTGAGGAAAACATAAGCAGAATACTTTCTGACATAAATTGCAGCAATATTATTTTTGATCCATCTCCCAGAATAATGGACCCAGAAACAATAATAAACAAATGAGGCTTCAGTTCAGTTCAGTTCAGTTGCTCAGTCATGTCTGACTCTTTGCGACCCCATGAATCACAGCAGGCCAGGCCTCCCTGTCCATCACCAACTCCCAGAGTTCACTCAAACTCACATCCATTGAGTCGGTGATGCCATCTAGCCATCTCATCCTCTGTCGTCCCCTTTTCCTCCTGCCCCCAATCCCCCGCAGCATCAGAGTCTTTTCCAATGAGTCAACTCTTCACATGAGGTAGGTGGCCAAAGTACTGGGGTATCAGCTTTAGCATCATTCCTTCCAAAAAACACCCAGGGCTGATCTCCTTTAGAATGGACTAGTTGGATCTCTTTGCAGTCCAAGGGACTCTCAAGAGTCTTCTCCAACACCACAGTTCAAAAGTATCAGTTCTTCGGTGCTCAGCTTTCTTAACCTCAAAAAACATAGGAAAATTGTAAATGAGTAAAAAAGACAGCCCACAGGCTGGAAGAAAATATTCGCAAATGATGTGACCAACAAAAATTAGTCTCCAAAATTTACAAACAGCCCATGATGCTTAAAAGCATCAAAACAAACAACCCAATCAACAAATGGGTAAAAGACTAAAAAAAAACGTTTTTCCAAAGAATACTTACAAATAGCCAAGAGGCACATGAAAATATGTTTAACATTGCTAATTATTAGAGAAATGTGTATCATAACTAAAACGAGGTAACATCTTACACTAGCTAGAATGGCTATCATAAAAAAAATCCACAAAGAATAATTGTTAGAGAGGATGTAGAGAGAAGGGAGCACTCCTACTCTTTTGGTAGGAATGAAAATTGTTACAGCAACTTTGGAGAAACACATGAAGGTTTCTTTAAAAAAAAAAATAAAGCTGCCATTTAACTTTGAATCCCTCTCCTGAGCATAAATACAGGAAAAAGAAAAACAAAAGCAAAACATGATTCAAAATGATACATGCACCACAATGTTCACTGCAGTACTGTTTACAATAGCCAGTACATGGAAACTACCTAAATGTCCATCAACAGAGGAATAAGTCAAGAGGATGTGGTACATATATAAAATGGAATATTGCTGAACCATTAAAAATGAGTTAATATCATTTGCAGCAACATGGATAGACCTAGAGATTGTTATACTGAATGAAATCAGTCAGAGACAGAGAAATATCATATGACATTTCTTATATGTGAAATCTAAAAAGGAAATAATACAAACCAACAAGGACCTACTGAATAGCACGTGGAACTCTGCTCAATGTTATGTGGCAACCTGGATGGGAGGGGAATTTGCGGGAAAATGGATACATGTATATATATGGCTGAGTCCCTTCTCTGTTCATTTGAAACTATCACAACATTGTTAATAGGCTATATCCCAATACAAAATAAAAAGTTATTTTTTAAAAAAGAATATGTGGTACATATATACCATGGAATGTTACACAGCCATAAAAAAAGAATGAAATAGTAACATTTGCAGAGATGTGCATGGACTTAGAGATAGTTGTACAAAATAAGTCAGAAAGAGAAAATCAATTGTATAAAATCACTTATATATGGAATCTAGAAAAGTTGTACAGATGACCATATTGGCATAGAGAGAACAGAGTCACGGATATAGAGAACACACTTATGGCTACCAAGAGAGAAAAGGGGAACAAGCTGGAATATTTAGATTGACATATATATACTATATGTATAAAATAGGTAACTAATGAGAACCTACTCTTTACCATAGGGAACTCTACTCAATATTCTGTGGTAACCTAAAAAGGAAAGAAATCTAAAAAGTGGATATTGTATATGTATAACTTATCCATTTTGCTATACAATAGGAACAACACATCATTGTAAAGCAACTATACTCCAATACATTTTTTAAAAAGACTAATTTTATTATTTCTTATTGAAGAACACCAGTATAGGTGATTTCCTTTAATTTTTATTTATTTGGAGTTGTCTTAATTTTCCCTCATTTGACAGATGATTTTTCTGGATATTTTATTCTGTAAGCTGTTTTTTCTTCATTCTCAAAATTCAGGGCTTCCCCCCCCCCCATTAGCATGTCTTTTGTGCTTGAAAAACTTTATTTTGTAGTACTTTATAGCACATCAACTTAATTTACTTCATCTGCATATTTGCAAAAGATATTTTGCTGACATTCATGGTTTTAGATGGGAAATTTCTTGCTATTTGAACTACTGCTATTCTATATATGATGCATTCTTTGAGTCCTTTGATATTTTATTGTAATCTTATTTTTTTTACAAGGTTGATTATGATGCTCTTGTATGTGAACTTACTTGCATTTAGCCTATTTAGGGTAAACTCAGTTCTAAATTCATAGATTTATGTCATGCATGAAATTTGTAAAACTTTCAGCCATTTTTTGTGAATATTTTTTCTCATTTGTGGACTTCTTCAGCTTTCCAGTGCACAGCCTAGATATACAGAAGTTGATACACACACACATACACACACTAAACTGTGTGTCATGTTTTTCCTTGAGACTTGACATCTTTAACCACCATTTCTTATTTCTTCCATATTTTAGAGTATTTGGAAACAATATATATGTTTTAGTCAGAATTTTTTGCCATAGTCATGTTTTTAAAGATGATGGCTTTCTGAAATAGGATAGAGATAATGCTGAAATAGAGGGTTGGCTAAATTTTAAAATTAGGATGGTAGAAATCATATTATCTGAAGGTTGTATTTGGCTGTTTTAGCAGACGATGAAGTTAAAAGTATCACCTAGATTGTGTGCATGGGCAGATTGCAGAGTGATCATATAACATTATCCAAAGTAAGACACTTTTCAAATGAAAGGACATGCCATTATTTATTTATTGTACTGGGATAACAGGTGCAAATTAGGACCTTTACAGGCAAATAAGAATATATGTGTTGGTTATTCTGGTAGAAAAGGAGAGTATCTTTTGGAGAAATTTTTTTTTGTTTCTGTTTTTAGTTTTTTTAATATAAATTTATTTATTTTAATTGGAGGCTAATTACTTTAAAATATTGTATTGGTTTTGCCATACATCAACATGAATCTGCCACGGGTGTACACGTGTTCCCCATCCTGAATCTCCCTCCCACCTCTCTCCCCATACCACCCCTCTGGGTCATCCCAGTGCACCAGCTCAGAGCATCCTGTATCCTGCATTAAATCTGGACTGGCGATTCGTTTCACGTATATTATACATGTTTCAATGACATTCTCCCAAATCATCCCACCCTCTCCTCCCACAGAGGCCAAAAGACTGTTCTATAAATCTGTGTCTCTTCTGCTGNGGCCACCTCATGCAAAGAGTTAACTCATTGGAAAAGACTCTGATGCTGGGAGGGATTGGGGGCAGGAGGAGAAGGGGACGACAGAGGATGAGATGGCTGGATGGCATCACTGACTTGATGGACATGAATCTGAGTGAACTCCAGGAGTTGGTGATGGACAGGGAGGCCTGGCGTGCTGCGATTCATGGGGTCGCAAAGTTTGGACACAATTGAGCAACTGAACTGAACTGATACTGTATTGGTGTTTTTCTTTCTGGCTAACTTCACTCTGTATAATAAGCTCCAGTTTCATCCACCTCATTAGAACTGATTCAAATGTATTCTTTTTAATGGCTGAGTAATACTCCATTGTGTATATGTACCACAGCTTTCTTATCCATTCATCTGCTGATGGACATCTAAGTTGTTTCCATGTCCTGGCTATTATAATCAGTGCTGCAATGAACATTCGGGTACACGTGTCTCTTTCAATTCTGGTTTCCTTGGTGAGTATGCCCAGCAGTGGCATTGCTGGGTCTTATGGAAATTCTATTTCCAGATTTTTAAGGACTCTGCACACTGTTCTCCATAGTGGCTGTACTAGTTCGCATTCCCACCAACAGTGTAAAAGGGTTCCCTTTTCTCCACAGCCTCTCCAGCATTTATTGCTTGTAGACTTTTGGATTGCAGCCATTCTGACTGGCATGAAATGGTACCTCATTGTGGTTTTGATTTGCATTTCTCTGATAAAGAGTGATATTGAGCATCTTCTCATGCGTTTGTTAGCTATCTGTATGCCTTCTTTGGAGAAATGTCTCTTTAATTCTTTGGCCCATTTTTTGATTGGGTCGTTTATTTTTCTGAAATTGACCTTCAGGTGTTGCTTGTATATTTTTGAGATTAGTTGTTTGTCAGTTGCTTCATTTGCTATTATTTTTTCCCATTCTGAAGGCTGTTTTTTCATCTTGCTTATAGTTTCCTTTGTTGTACAGAAGCTTTTAATGTTAATTAGGTCCCATTTGTTTATTTTTGCTTTTATTTCCAGTATTCTGGGAGGTGGGTCATAGAGAATCCTGCTGTGATTTATGTAGGAGAGTGTTTTGCCTATGTTCTCCTCTAGGAGTTTTATAGTTTCTGGTCTTACGTTTAGACCTTTAATCCATTTTGAGCTTATTTTTGTGTATGGTATTAGAAAGTGCTCTAGTTTCATTCTTTTACAAGTGGTTGACCAGTTTTCCCAGCACCATTTGTTAAAGAGATTGTCTTTAATCCATTGTATATTCTTGCCTTCTTTGTCGAAGATAAGGTGTCCATAGGTGTGTGGATTTAACTCTGGGCTTTCTATTTTGTTCCATTGGTCTATATTTCTGTCTTAGTGCCAGTACCATACTGTCTTGATGACTGTGGCTTTGTACTAGAGCCTGAAGTCAGGCAGATTGATTCCTCCAGTTCCATTTTTCTTTCTCAAGATTGCTTTGGCTATTCGAGGTTTTTTGTATTTCCATACAAATTGTGAAATTATTTGTTCTAGCTCTGTGAAAAATACCACTGAGAGCTTGATAAATATTGCATTGACTCTATAGATTGCTTTGGGTAGTGTACTCATTTTCACTATATTTATTCTAGTGATCCATGAACACGGTATATTTCTCCATCTATTAGTGTCTTCTTTGATTTCTTTCACCAATGTTTTATAGTTTTCTATATATAGGTCTTTTTTTTAGGTAGATATATTCCTAAGTGTTTTATTATTTTCATTGCAATGGTGAATGGAATTGTTTCCTTAATTTATCTATTTTCTCATTATTAGTGTATAGGAATGCAAGGGATTTCTGTGTGTTAATTTTATATCCCACCACTTTACTATATTGATTGATTAGCTCTAGTAATTTTCTGGTGGAGTCTATAGGTTTTCTATGTAGGGGATCTGAATAAGGCAATGCAACCCACTTCAGTACTATTGCCTGGAAAATCCCATGGATGGAGGCAACTGGTAGGCTGCAGTCCATGGAGACACTAAGAGTAGAACACGACTGAGCGACTTCACTTTCACTTTTCACTTTTATACATTGGAGAAGGAAATGGCAACCCACTCCAGTGTTCTTGCCTGGAGAATCCCAGGGACAGGGGAGCCTGGTGGGCTGCCATCTATGGGGTCGCACAGAGTCAGACATGACTGAAGCGACTTAGCAGCAGCAGCAGCATGTAGAGAATCATGTCATTTGCAGACAGTGAGAGCTTTACTTCTTTTTCAATCTGGATTCCTTTTATTTCTATTTTTACTCTATTGTGGCCAAAACTTCTGAAAGTATGTTGAATAGTAGTGGTGAAAGTGAGCACTCTTGTCTTGTTCCTGACTTTAGCGGAAATGCTTTCAATTTTTCACCATTGGAGATAATGTTTGCTGTGGGTTTGTCATATACAGTTTTTATTATGTTGAGATATGCTTCTTCTAGTCCTGCTTTCTGGTGAGTTTTGATCATAAATGGATGTTGAATTTTGTCAAAGGCTTTCTCTGCATCTATTGAGATAATCATAGGGCTTTTATTTTTCAACTTGTTAATGTGATGTATTATGTTGATTGATTTGCAGACATTGAAGAATCCTTGCATCCCTGGGATAAAGTCCACTTGGTCATGGGGTATGATCTTTTTAATGTGTTGTTGGATTCTGATTGCTAGAATTTTGTTAAGGATCTTTGTATCTATGTTCATCAGTTATATTGGCATGTAGTTTTCTTTTTTAGTGTTATCTTTGTCATGTTTTGGTATTAAGGTGATGGTGGCCTCATAGAATGAATTTGGAAGTTTACATTCCTCTGCAATACTCTGGAAGATTTTGAGTAGAATAGGTGTTAGCTCTTCTCTCGATTTTTGGTAGAATTCAGCTGTGAAGACATCTGGACCTGGCTTTTGTTTGCTGGAAGGTTTCTGACTACAGTTTAAATTTCTGTGCTTGTGATGGGTCTGTTAAGATTTTCTATTTCTTCCTAGTTCAGTTTTGGAAAGTTGTACTTTTCTAAGAATTCGTTCATTTCTTCCACGTTGTCCATTTGTTTGGCATATAATTGCTGATAGTAGTCTCTTATGATCCTTTGTATGTCTGTGTTGTCTGTTGTGATCTCTCCATCTTCATTTCTAATTTTGTTGACTTGATTTTTCTCCCTTTGTTTCTTGATGTGTCTGGCTAATGGTCTGTCAATTTTATTTATCCTTTCAAAGAACCAGCTTTTGGCTTCGTTGATTTTTGACATGGTCTCTTTTGTTTCTTTTGCACTTATTTCTGCTGCTAATTTTTCAGATTTCTTTACTTCTACTAATCCTGGGGTTCTTAATTTCTTCCTTTTCTAGTTGCTTTAGGTGTAGAATTTGGTTATTTATTTGATTTTTTAATTGTTTCTTGAGATATGCCTGTATTGCTATGAACCTTCCCCTTAGCACTGCTTTTACTGTGTCCCACAGGTTTTAGGTTGTTATGTTTTCATTTTTATTTGTTTCTATGCATATTTTGATTTCTTTTTTGATTTCTTCTGTGATTTCTTGGTCATTCAGCAGCATGTTGTTCAGCCTCCATATGTTAGAATTTTTAATAGTTTTTCTCCTGTAATTGAGATCTAATCTTAGTGCATTATGTCAGAAAAGATGCTTGGAATGATTTCAATTTTATTTTTTGAATTTACAAAAGCTAGATTAATGGCCCAAGATGTGACCTATCTTGAAGAAGCTTCCCTATGCTCTTGAAAAAGAGGTGAAATTCATTGTTTTGGCGTGAAATGTCCTATAGATATCAATTAGGTCTAACTGGGCCATTGTATCATTTAAAGTTTGTGTTTCTTTGTTAATTTTCTGTTTAGTTGATCTATCCATAGATGTGAGTGGGGGTTATTAAAGTCTCCCACTATTATTGTGTTATTGTTAATTTCTCCTTTCATACTGGTTAGCATTTGAATTACATATTGTGTTGCTCCTATGTTGGGTGCATATATATTTATAATTGTTATATCTTCTTCTTGGGTTTATCCTTTGATCATTATGTAGTGTCCTTCTTTGTCTCTTTTCACAGCCTTTGTTTTAAAGTCTATTTTATCTGATATGAATATTGCTACTCCTGCTTTCTTTTGGTCTCTATTTGCATGGAATATATTTTTCCAGCCCTTCACTTTCAGTCTGTATGTGTCCTTTGTTTTGAGGTGGGTCTCTTGTAGGCAGCATATATAGGGGTCTTGTTTTTGTGTCCATTCTGTCAGTCTTTGTCTTTTGGCTGGGTCATTCAACCCATTTACTTTTAAGGTAATTATTGATAAATTTGATCCCGTTGTTATTTACTTTATTGCTTTGGATTTGAGTTTATACACCCTTTTTGTGCTTCCTGTCTAGAGAGGATCCTTTAGCATTTGTTGGAGAGCTGGTTTGATGGTGCTGAATTCTCTCAGCTTTTGCTTGTCTGTAAAGCTTTTGGTTTCTCCTTCATATTTGAATTATATCGTTGCTGGGTACAGTAATCTGGATTGTAGATTATTTTCTTTCATCACTTTAAGTATATTCTGCTATTCCTTCCTGACCTGAAGAGTTTCTATTGAAAGTTCAGCCGTTATCCTTATGGGAATCCCCTTGTGTGTTATTTGTTGTTTTTCCCTTGTTGCTTTTAATATTTGTTCTTTGTGTTTGATTTTCGTTAATTTGATTAATATATGTCTTGGGGTGTTTCGTCTTGTGTTTATCCTGTTTGGGACTCTCTGGTTTTCTTGGACTTGAGTGATTATTTCCTTCCCCATTTTAGGAAAGTTTTCAACTATTATCTCTTCAAGTGTTTTCTCATGGTCTTTCTTTTTGTCTTCTTCTTCTTCTGGGACTCCTATGATTGAAATATTGGGGCGTTTAACATTGTCCCAGAGGTGTCTGAGCTTATCTTCATTTCTTTTCATTCATTTTTCTTTTTTCCTCTCTGATTCATTTCTTTCTACCTTTCTGTCTTCTACCTCACTAATTCTATCTTCTGCCTCTGTTATTCTACTATTTATTCCCTCCACAGTGTTTTTNTGGATTTGAGTTTATACACCCTTTTTGTGCTTCCTGTCTAGAGAGGATCCTTTAGCATTTGTTGGAGAGCTGGTTTGATGGTGCTGAATTCTCTCAGCTTTTGCTTGTCTGTAAAGCTTTTGGTTTCTCCTTCATATTTGAATTATATCGTTGCTGGGTACAGTAATCTGGATTGTAGATTATTTTCTTTCATCACTTTAAGTATATTCTGCTATTCCTTCCTGACCTGAAGAGTTTCTATTGAAAGTTCAGCCGTTATCCTTATGGGAATCCCCTTGTGTGTTATTTGTTGTTTTTCCCTTGTTGCTTTTAATATTTGTTCTTTGTGTTTGATTTTCGTTAATTTGATTAATATATGTCTTGGGGTGTTTCGTCTTGTGTTTATCCTGTTTGGGACTCTCTGGTTTTCTTGGACTTGAGTGATTATTTCCTTCCCCATTTTAGGAAAGTTTTCAACTATTATCTCTTCAAGTGTTTTCTCATGGTCTTTCTTTTTGTCTTCTTCTTCTTCTGGGACTCCTATGATTGAAATATTGGGGCGTTTAACATTGTCCCAGAGGTGTCTGAGCTTATCTTCATTTCTTTTCATTCATTTTTCTTTTTTCCTCTCTGATTCATTTCTTTCTACCTTTCTGTCTTCTACCTCACTAATTCTATCTTCTGCCTCTGTTATTCTACTATTTATTCCCTCCACAGTGTTTTTTTTTAATCTCATTTATTGCACTGTTCATTATAAATTGACTCCTTTTTATTTCTTCTAGGTCCTTGTCAAACCTTTCTTGCATATTCTCAATCCTTGTCTCCAGGCTATTTATCTGTGATTCCATTTTGGTTTCAAGACTTTGGATCATTTTCACTATCATTATTCGGAATTCTTTATCAGGTAGATTCTCTATCTTTTCCTCTTTTGTTTGATTTGATGGGCATTTCTCCTGTTCCTTTACCTGCTGGGTATTCCTCTGTCTCTTTATCTTGTTTATATTACTGTGTTTGGGGTGTCCTTTCTGTATTCTGGCAGTTTGTGGAGTTCTCTTTATTGTGGAGTTTCCTCACTAAGGGTGGGGTTGTACGGATGGCTGTCAAGGTTTCCTGGTTAGGGAAGCTTGTGTCGGTGTTTTGGTGAGTGGAGCTGGATTTCTTCTCTCTGGAGTGCAATGAAGTGTACAGCAATGAATAATGAGATGTCAGTGGGTTTGGAGTAACTTTGGGCAGCCTGTATATTGAAGCTCAGGGCTGTGTTCCTGTGTTGCTGGAGAATTTGCCTGGTATGTGTTGCTCTGGAACTTGTTGGCCCTTGGGTGGTGCTTGGTTTCAGTGTAGATATGGAGGCATTTAATGAGCTCCTATCAATTAATGTTCGCTCTAATCAGGAGTTCTCTGGTCTTCTCAAGATTTGGTCTTAAGCCTCCTGCTTCTTGTTTTCAGTCTTATTTTTACTGTAGCCTCAAGGCTTCTCCATCTATGCAGCACACTTGATAAGACATCTAGGTGAAAGATGAAAAGTTTCTCCACAGTGAAGGACACCCAGAGATATTCCCAGAGTTACATGGAGAAGAGAAGAGGGAGGAGGGAGTTAGAGATGACCTGAATGAGATGAGGTGGAATCAAAAGAGGAGAGAGCAAGCTAGGCAGTAATCACTTCCTTATGTGCGCTCCACAGTCTGGACTTCTCAGAGATGTTCACAGAGTAATATAGAGAAGAGAAGAGGGAGGAAGGAGACAGAGGTGGCCAGGAGGATAGAGGCGGGAATGAAAAGGAGAGAGACAGTTCCAGCCAGTAATCATTTCCTTAAGTGTTCTCCACCATCTAAAACACACTAAGAGATGCACAGAGTTGGGTAAAGAGAAGGGGGAGGGAGGAGATCGCAGAGACCTGGTAGAGAAGAAGGAGAGTCTACAGGGGGAGAGATCAGTCAAGCCAGTAATTTCACTCCCAAGTAAAAATGGATACTAAAGATTAGGTTTTTAAAGGTACAAAATTGATAACAAACACCAAAAAAGCACAGCTTAAAAATCTAGGGTAGAGGTTGGATTTTCAAAAATCCAATATTAAAGAAAAAAATGTCACAAAATTATATATATATATATATACATATACATATATGTATATATATATATATATATAAGTTTGCTTTATAAAATAGAGTTTCTTTTTTCAAGGTAATAGTATGCTATAAAAATGAAAATTAAAAGAGTAATAGAGGACTTAAAATTAAAAAATAAAGAAAGAATGATAATAAAAATATATCTAGGACTTTCTCTGGTGTTTTTGTGGGCATGGTGGGGTCAGTTCATTTTCAGATAGTTCCTTGATCCCACTTATATTTCTCAAGATCTATAGGCCCCTTCCTATGTAGCCAGTACTAACTGCAGGATTTTAATCTATTGTACCTGCCACTTCCAAGGAGGTTCCCTCTTTTTTAGCTTCTTCTGTTTGCTGGTCTCTTCAGTGTCTAAAGGGCTTCCCTGGTGGCTCAGAGGTCAAAGTGTCTGCCTCCAATGCGGGAGATCCACGTTCGATCCCTGGGTCGGGAAGATCCCCTGGAGAAGGAAATGGCAATCCACTCCAGTATTCTTGCCTAGAGACTCCCATGAACAGAGAAGCCTAGTAGGTTACAGTCCATGGGATCGCAAAGAGTCAGACACGACTGAGCGACTTCACCTCACCTCACCTCAGTGTCTAAATTTCGCCCTGACACAAGGGGGCGGTGGTGGACACTTTTTTAGGCTCACTTGTTCAGTTGTGCTGTGGGAAGGGAGGGATGCTGCAAACAAATAACACTGGCGTGTGCTCACAGTGTCTCAGCCACACTGGGTTTGCCCCTGCTCATGGTGTGTGTGCTTTCCCTGTCAACACTGCTTAGGCTCTAAGTTGCTCTGCCAGAAACTGTCTGAGGCTGGCCCTGGGTTGTATGCACTTCCCAGGTCTAAGCCACTCAGGTTCAAGTACTCGGATAGTCCTCAGAGGTGCAGACTTGGTTGGGCCTGCGTTTTGTGCCCTTCCCAGGCCCGAGCAGCTCAGGTGACCAGATGTTGGCAAGTTTGTTCATTGTGACTTATCACCTCCCCCATCCCTGCTGCTTGGTTTTCTGGGTGTACATCTGGCGTGCCTTCTCAGGCGGATGTTGACCATCCAAAATCCCAAGAAGTCTTAGTTAGCAACGAAGTCTGCTTGCAGTTTGGTAGATAATGCCCCTCTGGGGCTGTGATTGCCCCCTTCTGACTCTGGCTTCCTGTCACTGGAGGGGAATGGTCTGCAGCCAGCTAGCTCTGCTCAGGCCTTTGTTCAGTGAGTGGGCCTGACGGTGTCTTAGGTTAGGGCTTTTTGCATAGCTCTAGTCAGATGTGTATAAGAGACAGGAGTAATAGAGGACTTAAAATTAAAAAATAAAGAAAGAATGATAATAAAAATATATCTAGGACTTTCTCTGGTGTTTTTGTGGGCATGGTGGGGTCAGTTCATTTTCAGATAGTTCCTTGATCCCACTTATATTTCTCAAGATCTATAGGCCCCTTCCTATGTAGCCAGTACTAACTGCAGGATTTTAATCTATTGTACCTGCCACTTCCAAGGAGGTTCCCTCTTTTTTAGCTTCTTCTGTTTGCTGGTCTCTTCAGTGTCTAAAGGGCTTCCCTGGTGGCTCAGAGGTCAAAGTGTCTGCCTCCAATGCGGGAGATCCACGTTCGATCCCTGGGTCGGGAAGATCCCCTGGAGAAGGAA
Source organism: Raphicerus campestris (assembly GCA_006410735.1). NCBI lineage: Eukaryota > Metazoa > Chordata > Mammalia > Artiodactyla > Bovidae > Raphicerus > Raphicerus campestris. The sequence continues at coordinate 230,403 of SJYW01026404.1, forward strand.
ATGGCAATCCACTCCAGTATTCTTGCCTAGAGACTCCCATGAACAGAGAAGCCTAGTAGGTTACAGTCCATGGGATCGCAAAGAGTCAGACACGACTGAGCGACTTCACCTCACCTCACCTCAGTGTCTAAATTTCGCCCTGACACAAGGGGGCGGTGGTGGACACTTTTTTAGGCTCACTTGTTCAGTTGTGCTGTGGGAAGGGAGGGATGCTGCAAACAAATAACACTGGCGTGTGCTCACAGTGTCTCAGCCACACTGGGTTTGCCCCTGCTCATGGTGTGTGTGCTTTCCCTGTCAACACTGCTTAGGCTCTAAGTTGCTCTGCCAGAAACTGTCTGAGGCTGGCCCTGGGTTGTATGCACTTCCCAGGTCTAAGCCACTCAGGTTCAAGTACTCGGATAGTCCTCAGAGGTGCAGACTTGGTTGGGCCTGCGTTTTGTGCCCTTCCCAGGCCCGAGCAGCTCAGGTGACCAGATGTTGGCAAGTTTGTTCATTGTGACTTATCACCTCCCCCATCCCTGCTGCTTGGTTTTCTGGGTGTACATCTGGCGTGCCTTCTCAGGCGGATGTTGACCATCCAAAATCCCAAGAAGTCTTAGTTAGCAACGAAGTCTGCTTGCAGTTTGGTAGATAATGCCCCTCTGGGGCTGTGATTGCCCCCTTCTGACTCTGGCTTCCTGTCACTGGAGGGGAATGGTCTGCAGCCAGCTAGCTCTGCTCAGGCCTTTGTTCAGTGAGTGGGCCTGACGGTGTCTTAGGTTAGGGCTTTTTGCATAGCTCTAGTCAGTCCTTTGTCCTGTGAGGGGGCCTGGCAGTGTCTTAGGTTAGGGCTTTTCTCATGGTTGCTATCCCACAGTCTGGTTTGCTAGCCCAAATTAGTTCCTTCAGATTGCCCTCAGGGCATTCAGGCCCAGTCCTTACTCTAAGCAATGCAGCCCATGCCTCCCTGCCCAGCCCCTGCTTGCTAGTGGTGGATGCAAGAGTCTGTGCTACTTCTCCACTGGGGGAGTTATCATTGGGCACATAATCTATGGGTTTTAATTATTTATTTATTTTTCCTCCCGGTTATGTTGTCCTCTGTGGTTCCAAAGCTTGCCAGATACTCGGCAGTGAAACTGTTTCCCAGTGTTTGGGACTTTTTAAAGACTCCTTTCCTGGGATGGAGCTCCATTCTTACCTCTTTTTATCTTATATTTTTTCCCACCTCCTTTTGACGACAATGGGCTGCTTTTCTGGGTGTCTGATGTCTGCTAGCATTCAGAAGTTGTTTTGTGGAATTTACTCATCATTCAAATGTTATTTTGATGAATTGGTGGGGGAAAAAGTGATCTCCTCATCCTATTCCTCCACCATATTAGAACTGCCTCTGGAGAAATTTTATACNTATATATATATATATACATATACATATATGTATATATATATATATATATAAGTTTGCTTTATAAAATAGAGTTTCTTTTTTCAAGGTAATAGTATGCTATAAAAATGAAAATTAAAAGAGTAATAGAGGACTTAAAATTAAAAAATAAAGAAAGAATGATAATAAAAATATATCTAGGACTTTCTCTGGTGTTTTTGTGGGCATGGTGGGGTCAGTTCATTTTCAGATAGTTCCTTGATCCCACTTATATTTCTCAAGATCTATAGGCCCCTTCCTATGTAGCCAGTACTAACTGCAGGATTTTAATCTATTGTACCTGCCACTTCCAAGGAGGTTCCCTCTTTTTTAGCTTCTTCTGTTTGCTGGTCTCTTCAGTGTCTAAAGGGCTTCCCTGGTGGCTCAGAGGTCAAAGTGTCTGCCTCCAATGCGGGAGATCCACGTTCGATCCCTGGGTCGGGAAGATCCCCTGGAGAAGGAAATGGCAATCCACTCCAGTATTCTTGCCTAGAGACTCCCATGAACAGAGAAGCCTAGTAGGTTACAGTCCATGGGATCGCAAAGAGTCAGACACGACTGAGCGACTTCACCTCACCTCACCTCAGTGTCTAAATTTCGCCCTGACACAAGGGGGCGGTGGTGGACACTTTTTTAGGCTCACTTGTTCAGTTGTGCTGTGGGAAGGGAGGGATGCTGCAAACAAATAACACTGGCGTGTGCTCACAGTGTCTCAGCCACACTGGGTTTGCCCCTGCTCATGGTGTGTGTGCTTTCCCTGTCAACACTGCTTAGGCTCTAAGTTGCTCTGCCAGAAACTGTCTGAGGCTGGCCCTGGGTTGTATGCACTTCCCAGGTCTAAGCCACTCAGGTTCAAGTACTCGGATAGTCCTCAGAGGTGCAGACTTGGTTGGGCCTGCGTTTTGTGCCCTTCCCAGGCCCGAGCAGCTCAGGTGACCAGATGTTGGCAAGTTTGTTCATTGTGACTTATCACCTCCCCCATCCCTGCTGCTTGGTTTTCTGGGTGTACATCTGGCGTGCCTTCTCAGGCGGATGTTGACCATCCAAAATCCCAAGAAGTCTTAGTTAGCAACGAAGTCTGCTTGCAGTTTGGTAGATAATGCCCCTCTGGGGCTGTGATTGCCCCCTTCTGACTCTGGCTTCCTGTCACTGGAGGGGAATGGTCTGCAGCCAGCTAGCTCTGCTCAGGCCTTTGTTCAGTGAGTGGGCCTGACGGTGTCTTAGGTTAGGGCTTTTTGCATAGCTCTAGTCAGTCCTTTGTCCTGTGAGGGGGCCTGGCAGTGTCTTAGGTTAGGGCTTTTCTCATGGTTGCTATCCCACAGTCTGGTTTGCTAGCCCAAATTAGTTCCTTCAGATTGCCCTCAGGGCATTCAGGCCCAGTCCTTACTCTAAGCAATGCAGCCCATGCCTCCCTGCCCAGCCCCTGCTTGCTAGTGGTGGATGCAAGAGTCTGTGCTACTTCTCCACTGGGGGAGTTATCATTGGGCACATAATCTATGGGTTTTAATTATTTATTTATTTTTCCTCCCGGTTATGTTGTCCTCTGTGGTTCCAAAGCTTGCCAGATACTCGGCAGTGAAACTGTTTCCCAGTGTTTGGGACTTTTTAAAGACTCCTTTCCTGGGATGGAGCTCCATTCTTACCTCTTTTTATCTTATATTTTTTCCCACCTCCTTTTGACGACAATGGGCTGCTTTTCTGGGTGTCTGATGTCTGCTAGCATTCAGAAGTTGTTTTGTGGAATTTACTCATCATTCAAATGTTATTTTGATGAATTGGTGGGGGAAAAAGTGATCTCCTCATCCTATTCCTCCACCATATTAGAACTGCCTCTGGAGAAATTTTATACTTTGTTTTCAAAGTTTTAATTTGAAGCAACGATGAAACATACAAATAGTCTAATAGGCACTTAATTTATATATATGTGTGTGTGTGTGTGTGTGTGTGTGTGTGTGTGTGTAGAGTTCAGGAAATAGATGTAGGTTTGAGCTACAAATTTGGGGATCAGGAGCTTATATCCAATAGTTGAAGATATAGAAGTAGATAAGGTAGACTAGAGAAAGCAGGTAGACTGACATGAAAAGGCTTAGGGCAACATCCAGGGAATACCATGATTTATGGAAGTATCAGAGGCAGATTAAGAAAAAGATAAATAGTAATCAGAAAAAGAGGAGTTAAAAACGTGAAATGACAGAAACCAAGGGAAGAAAGTCTTTCAAAAATAGGAAGTAGTTGGCAGAACCAAATTCTGAGCAGAAGTCAGGTATTATGAGGTTATATATGAATTTACTATATTTAGCAATGAAAATATCAGTAGGGATTTTTATGAGGAAAAAAATATTTGAAATGAATTAGATTATGGCTTTCAGTTCAGTTCAGTCGCTCAGTCATTTCCAACTCTTTGCGACCCCATGAATTGCAGCACACTAGGCCTCCCTGTCCATCACCAAATCCCGGAGTTTACACAAATTCATGTCCTTTGAGTTGGTGATGCCATCCAATCATCTCATCATCTGTCGTTCCTTTCTCCTCCCACCCCCAATCTTTCACAGCATCAGGATCTTTTCAAATGAGTCAGTTTTTTTGCAGCAGGTGGCGAAAGTATTGGAGTTTCAGCTTCAATATCAGTTCTTCCAATGAACACCCAGGACTGATCTCCTTTAGGATGGACTAGTTGGATCTCCTTGTAGTCCAACGGACTCTCAAGAGTCTTCTCCAACACCACAATTCAAAAGCATCAACTCTTCAGCACTCCACTTTCTTCACAGTCCAACTCTCACATCCATACATGACTACTGGAAAAACCATAGCCTTGACTAGACAGACCTTTGTTGGCAAAGCAATGTCTCTGCTTTTTATTTTTTTTTAATTTTTAATGTTTATTTTAATTGGAGGTTAATTGCTTTACAATATTGTATTGGTTTTGCCATACATCGACATGAATCCGCCACATTTTTACACGTGTTCCCCATCCTGAACCCTCCTCCCTCCTCCCTCCCCATACCATCCCTCTGTGTAGTCCCAGTGCACCAGGTCCAAGCATCCAGTATCATGCATTGAACCTGCTTTGTAATATGCTGTCTAGTTTGGTCATAACTTTTCTCCCAAGGAGTAAGCATCTTTTAATTTCATGGCTGCAATCACCATCTGCAGTGATTTTGAAGCCCCCCCCAAAAAGGTCAGCCACAGTTGCCACTGTTGCCACTGTTTCCCCATCTATTTGCCATGAAGTGATGGGACCGGATGCCATGATCTTCGTTTTCTGAATGTTGAGCTTTAAGCCAACTTTTTCACTTTCCTCCTTCATTTTCATCAAGAGGCTGTTTAGTTCTTCTTCACTTTATGCCATAAGGGTGGTGTCATCTGCATATCTGAGCTTATTGATATTTCTCCCGGCAATCTCGATTCCAGCTTGTGCTTCTTCCAATCCAGCGTTTTTCACGATGTACTCTGCATGTAAGTTAAATAAGCACGGTGACAATATACAGCCTTGACGTACTCCTTTTCCTATTTGGAATCAGTCTGTTTTTCCATGTCCAGTTCTAACTGTTGCTTCCTGACCTGCATACAGATTTCTCAAGAGGCAGGTCAGGTGGTCTGGTATTCCCATCTCTTTCAGAATTTTCCACAGTTTATTGTGACCCACATAGTCAAAGGCTTTTGCATAGTCAATAAAGCAGAAATAGATGTTTTTCTGGAACTCTCTTGCTTTTTTGATGATCCAGGATATTTTGGCAATTTGATCTCTGGTCCCTCTGCTTTTTCTAAAACCAGATTGAACATCTGGAAATTCACAGTTCTCGGCACAGGAGAGGCCAAGAGGATCTACCCCACGTCTAAGATCAGGGGCGACAGCCAAGATGAGCTACCCTGCATCCCATGTCAGGGGCGATGGCCGAGAGGAGCTACCCCACATCCAAAGTATGGAACAGTGGCTGAACTTTTCTGGAGCAGTCGTGAAGAGATACCCCAAGGTATCCAAGGTAAAAGAAACCCAAGTAAGACTGTAGCACTGATAGAAGGCATCAGAGGGCAGACAGAGTGAATCCGCAATCACAGACAACTCACCAATCTGATCACATGGACCACAGCTTGTCTAACTCAATGCAACTAAGCCATGACATGTGGGGCCACCCAAGATGGACAGGTTATGGCTTTGATCACTGCTAAATTATAACTTTATTTAGATGGAGTGAAAATTGTAATTGGTCGTTTATGTTTTAAAATGAACTACTTCTCTTGAAAGCAGGTTTCAGTAAACTAAAAATAATTAGAAAGCCTGAACATTAGGTGTGTAATAGGTATGAATGCATTATCAAAAATTAAGAAAGGAACAGCAGAAAGAGTATATGCCAGACCTAAAACCAGTTTTCTATACTCCCTATAGCTTGCTATACTCTCTTATGGCAGAAAGCAAAGAGTAATTAAAAAAAAAAACAAACTATTGATGAAGATGAAAGAGGAAAGTAAAAGAGCTGGCTTAAAACTCAGCACTCAGAAAACTAAGATCATGATATCTGGCCCCATAACTTCATGGCAAATAAATGGGGAGCCAACAGAAAGAATGATTGGACTTCATTTTCTTGGGCTTCAAAATCACTACAGACTGTGACTGCAGCCATGAAATTAAAAGATGCTTGCTCCTTGGAAGAAAAGCTATAACAAACCTAGGCAACATATTAAAAAGCAAAGACATTATTTGCAGGTAAAGGTCCATATAGTCAAAACTATGGTTTATCCAGTAGTCACATGTAGGTGTAAGAGTTGGACCATAAAGAACTCTGAGTGCTGAAGAATTGATGTTTTTCAGCTGTTGGAGAAGACTCTTGACAGTCCCTCGGACTGCAAGGAGATCAAACTAGTCAATCCTAAAGGAAATCAGTCCTGAATTTTCACTGGAAGGACTGATGCTGAAGCTGAAGCTTCAATACTTTGGCCAACCGATGTGAAGAACTGATTCATTAGAAAAGACCCTGAAACTGGGAAAGATTGAAGGCAGGAGGAGAGGGAGATGACAGAGGATGAGAGGGTTGAATGGTATCACCAACTCAATAGACGTGCATTTGAGCAAGCTTTGGGAGATGGTGAAGGACAGGGAAGCCTGGCATGCTGCAGTGCCCAGGGTCACAAAGAATCAGACATGACTGAGCGACTAAAAAACGACTCTAGCTTGCAACTTAGGATCCTTAAACTTTACATGTTAGATTTTATAATGAATTAGCATCTATGCATTCAGAATCTTTATTCAATCCTATGGGATAATTGAGTGGTGAATGTGCTCTTACATATTCTGAGACAGCTTTCCAAAGTAAGTATGGTGGTACCTTTGCAGTGTCCCCTAGATACCATTTCATGTGTAACTACTGTATCTCTAACTGTAATCAACATATTGACAAGTCTCTACCCAATGTGGCAGCATCCAGACTTGGGGAATAATGTGGACTAACAAGTGCAAAATGACTGTAGAAAAATTCAAATCTGAATAGAATTAAATGTTTAATAAAATGATACAGTAGAAAAATTATGATGAACAGGGCAAGAACTGGATTCAAGACCTACTTATTTTGGAGTTTTCTGGGTGTCATTGAGCAAAGTCTTTCACTTTCAGGGCTTCAGATTATTCATTTTTAGCACAAAAGTCATATACTAGATGATCCTTAGGTTCTATTCTGGAACTATGATTCTCGGACTCTTCTGTTTAGCTGAAAAAGTTATAAGTAAAATGTAAGAAAGGAAAAGTTAACAAAAAACTTAACACACGACAGTGTCATATTGCTAAATAAATGAACAAGTATTGCATAAATCTTGTATAACCCAGGACCAAGAAGTATTTCAGTCACACAGGCTAGTCTGTTTTTGCCCCAATCACTTTATTCTTTCTTTCATACAACTTTACCCAAAGCACAGTCTTTCCCATTGACTTTATAGAAGGACGGCCACAGACATATGTGACTGCTAAATACTAATGGTAATAGTTGCTATAAATTAAGTGCTGACTGTAAGCTAGGTACTTGCAATAAACCTGTTGTTATTTCCATTTGAAAAGAAGGAAACTAAGGTACATGGAAGTTAAGAAACTTACGCACAATTAGTATGTGACACAGTCAATACTCAAAATTAGACAGTTTAACACTAAATTCTATCATCTTCTTTTAGATGCTAAATTACCAATGAAATGTTGTTCATTTGGTTCCTTAATAGACTGACTACATTCAGGCATTCTTGTGGCCTTGAGAGACAGGGTAATGGGCCAGGGGAGAAAAAAAAAAAAACATTTTCTTTCACTCTGTGGGCATAAAATACTAATTCTTATGTTTTCCTGCAGTCATGTAACAAAAGTAAATAAAGAACTTAAAGTTACCACAGAGCGTTAGATTCTGTATAGAACACTGGGGTTTTTCTGTAAAGTTAGCCACTGCTTTCCTTTCTTGGGTCTTATTTTCCAATGCCACCCTCCTTGAGTGTAAAAGGGGACAGACAAACACTACAATTCAATGTAGATAGCATAAGCTTTCGTGTTACTCTCCTCAAGAAACAGTAAGCTTTAGAGCAGAGCTGGATTTACACAGGTACAAAATAATTTATTAGTAAAGTGATGGCTTGAGAGGTGCAAAAAGATCCCTTGTCCCATTTATCTTTTAATTGTAACATTACTGTTTGAAATTCTATCATTCAATTCTTTTTAAAAATATAAATATATATATTTTAATTGGAGGCTAATAACTTTACAATATTGTATTGGTTTTGCCATACATCAACATGAATCTGCCATGGGTGTACAAGTGTTCCCCATCCTGAAACCCCCTCCCACCTCCCTCCTCATACCACCCCTCTGGGCCATCCCAGTGCACCAGCCCTGAGCAACTTGCATCATGCATCAAACCTGGACTGGCAATTCATTTCACATATGATATTATACATGTTTCAATGCCATTCTCCCAAATCATTCCAGCCTTACTCTCTCCCACAGAGTCCAAAGATTATTTTATACATCTGTGTCTCTTGTGCTGTCTCGCATACAGGTTTATCATTACTGCCTTTCTAAATTCCATATATATGTGTTAGTATACTGTATTGGGGGCTTCCCTGGTGGCTCAGAGGTTAAAGTGTCTGCCTCCAATGCGGGAGATCCGGGTTCGATCCCTGGCTCGGGAAGATCCCCTGGAGAAGGAAATGGCAATCCACTCCAGTACTCTTGCCTGGAGAATCCCATGGACAGAGAAGCCTAGTAGGTTACAGTCCATGGGGTCGCAAAGAGTCGGACACGACTGAGTGACTTCACCTCACTTCACCTCACCTCATACTGTATTGGTGTGTTTCTTTCTGATTTACTTCACTCTGTATTATAGGCTCCAGTGTCATCNAAGTAAATAAAGAACTTAAAGTTACCACAGAGCGTTAGATTCTGTATAGAACACTGGGGTTTTTCTGTAAAGTTAGCCACTGCTTTCCTTTCTTGGGTCTTATTTTCCAATGCCACCCTCCTTGAGTGTAAAAGGGGACAGACAAACACTACAATTCAATGTAGATAGCATAAGCTTTCGTGTTACTCTCCTCAAGAAACAGTAAGCTTTAGAGCAGAGCTGGATTTACACAGGTACAAAATAATTTATTAGTAAAGTGATGGCTTGAGAGGTGCAAAAAGATCCCTTGTCCCATTTATCTTTTAATTGTAACATTACTGTTTGAAATTCTATCATTCAATTCTTTTTAAAAATATAAATATATATATTTTAATTGGAGGCTAATAACTTTACAATATTGTATTGGTTTTGCCATACATCAACATGAATCTGCCATGGGTGTACAAGTGTTCCCCATCCTGAAACCCCCTCCCACCTCCCTCCTCATACCACCCCTCTGGGCCATCCCAGTGCACCAGCCCTGAGCAACTTGCATCATGCATCAAACCTGGACTGGCAATTCATTTCACATATGATATTATACATGTTTCAATGCCATTCTCCCAAATCATTCCAGCCTTACTCTCTCCCACAGAGTCCAAAGATTATTTTATACATCTGTGTCTCTTGTGCTGTCTCGCATACAGGTTTATCATTACTGCCTTTCTAAATTCCATATATATGTGTTAGTATACTGTATTGGGGGCTTCCCTGGTGGCTCAGAGGTTAAAGTGTCTGCCTCCAATGCGGGAGATCCGGGTTCGATCCCTGGCTCGGGAAGATCCCCTGGAGAAGGAAATGGCAATCCACTCCAGTACTCTTGCCTGGAGAATCCCATGGACAGAGAAGCCTAGTAGGTTACAGTCCATGGGGTCGCAAAGAGTCGGACACGACTGAGTGACTTCACCTCACTTCACCTCACCTCATACTGTATTGGTGTGTTTCTTTCTGATTTACTTCACTCTGTATTATAGGCTCCAGTGTCATCCACCTCATTAGAACTGATTCAAATGCATTCTTTTTAATGGCTGAGTAATACTCCTTTGTGTATATGTACCACAGCTTTCTTATTTAAACAAAATTATTTTTCCTTTAATCCTTTACCCCTTAAGTACAAATACTGTTTTAAGCTATAGCCATTAATTAATGTTTCAATGTTAATTGTTTCATTGCATTATTGATTCTATCTCTAGAAAGAGAATGTAGTAGGAGGACTGTGAAAGTCTTTCAGAGAAACCTTCATTAAGAATATACAACTTAAATATAACTTTGATGGATGAGTATTATTTTGGGGGGCAGAGACAATGGGGTAGATATAGTACAATGAAATTAAAAGCTTTACTAGGGCAGAATATGCCTGTCTATATATCACTTTATCATCATTACCTAAAACAATGTCTAACATATTAAAACCATGTTAAAATGTTATATTAATTAAATAATATTTATTATATTTAGAGAGAAAGATGCATTCCAAGGCCCAGATGGGGGTTGTTTTGCACTTGAATTATACAAAATAAGCTAACCAAGAGAAGGGCCCCAAGTACTGTGTGTACTTCAAAGAATGTCTGCTATAGGTGGAGGAGGAAAAGCTAAATTAGTGTAATAAAACATTTCCTCTGTGACAGTCTACAGGGATGGGATGGGGTGGGAGTTGGGAAAGAGGTTCAAGAAGGAGGGGACACATGTATACCTTTGGCTGATTCATGCTGATGTATGGTAGAAACTAACACAATATTTTTATGTAATTATCCTCCAATTAAAAAATAAAATAATTAAGACAAAAAAGTTCTTATGGATGCCCATCTATCTTTCCCCTGAACCCACAACTCAACTATTCCATGCTTTTTCCTGCCATTAGGTGTATATATCTTTGGGTAGGTTCATATAGAACTTTCTTTTTTCATCATGGAGGCAGCCAGGTCAAGTAGAAGGATTATTAGAGTGAGAGGGTGATTTCTAGCTACATTTCAAAGTCAACTAGGGTGTTCTTTATCCTCCAGCAAGTTACTTTACCACTTTGTGCCTGTGCCTTACTAAATGAGATAATGAATATGAAGATTCAAATTATTTTAAAAGTTTTCTGTGAGTAGAATCCTCCATCACTGGGGCCAATGTGTTGGGCCATGAAAAAGCAGGTAATTTCTTATTGCTAATCTTTCTGGAAAGGTAATGCTCTGAAACCATCTCTGCTGACTTAATTTCTAGAAAGAAACATGAAATTCAGACAAAACCAATGGAGCAAAATAGTGGTGAGATTATTCTGTATCCAAGGCTTTGTTATCTAAAACCAGCACCTGTATCTAGCAAGCACTGACAAACAGAAGTGGAAAGCATTCATGGTCCTGTAGTTGGAAAAAGAGGATGTGGTCTTCAGTCTAGAAGGATTATCATTTACCGAAAAGATATTTGCAGAGGTAGTATTTCAAAAAGGGCTAAAAACTTTAAATGAAATAAATGGAGCCTGATACTCATAGAGCAATTTTAAGAGTCATAGTCCCTAGACAAGATAATCTAACTATAGGCCTATGAAGGGAAACTGGGGAAATCCTCATGAGGCCAGTGACTAAGCCATGGGTGTTTGCAGTGAGATTTCAAGAGTAAGACTCTCTGCCCACTACTGGTGTCATCTCTGTTTCAGTGAAGTTTAAAGAAAATGTTTGTGAAGGGATCCATACTCGTGGATTGAACCCATGTCTTTTATGTCACTGCATTGACAGGCAGTATCTTTACCATTAGTGCCACATGAAAAGCCCCAGGTTTGTTAGATTTTTCCCAAAAATCCATTGTGGTGGATAAAAAGCTTTTTTAAACTTAACTTTTTGTTATAGTATTAAGAGAACTGCAGACTTTTAAACATAGGAATCTTGATTGTTTTCTAAAAAATAAACATAATGCAATATTTTTTTCATTCTATTTGTTTTATTTTACTATCATTTTCTTCTATATGGTCAAGATGGGAGAAATAATAGAAGGTGGATAAATAGAACAGATTACATTGCACAGTTATTAAAGCTAGGTCATAAACTTGTCTGTGAGTTTCCTCATCTAGGATGAAAAAAGCTATATGATTGATTAATTGAGTTACTCTATTTGGGCTGCTAAAACAAAATCCCATAGATTGGGTGGCTTATGCATTTATTTCTCACAGTTCTGGAGGCTGATGCATCTGTGATCAAGATGTCATCAGTTTTGGTGTCTGGTGAAAGCCTACTTCCTGGCTCATAGATGGCCATCTTCTCACTCATAGAAGGGGCCAGGGAGTTCTTTGGGTCTCTTTTACAAGGGCATTAATCCTCTAATGACTTAATCACCTCCCAAAGGCCCCACCTTCAAATACCATCTCATTGTGGATTAGGTTTGAACAGATGAATTTGGAAGTTACATAAACACTTAAACATTCAGTCTGTAGCATTCATTAGATGATTCACAATATTGATGAAGATACCATATATTATTTTTCTCCAATAACACACAGTGTTTTAGGGCAGTGGTTTTTAGTGTGTGGTTTATGGATCACATGGGAACTTATTAGAGATATATATTTTGGGGCCTTACACCAGATGCTAAAGCTGAAACTCCAGTACTTTGGCCACCTCATGAGAAGAGTTGACTCACTTTAGACTCTGAGAAGGGGACGACAAAGGATGAGATGGCTGGATGGCATCACTGACTCGATGGATGTGAGTCTGAGTGAACTCCAGGAGTTGGTTATGGACAGGGAGGCCTGGTGTGCTGCGATTCATGGGGTCTCAAAGAGTCGGAGACGACTGAGCAACTGAATTGAACTGAACTGACACCAGATCTACTGAAAGAGAAACTTTGTGGATTGTACAGCTCTCAAGGCACGGCCAAGTTTGTGAAGAACTGTGTTAAGGTAGGAATCATAAATTCTATCTGGCTGATTTGTGCCTAACTAGAGGTAGTTACTTTGAGCTAGGCCTTAAGGAATGAGTTGGAATTTTGTATACCATATTTCTTCCTCTAGCTAAAAATAATTTGATACATTTTTAAAACTAACAAATTTGCTATTGTGATGTTATAGGAAATAGCATTAGCTTTGTAGTTTCATATAGTTTACCTTTGTGAAGAATGATTTGGCATTACATATTAAAAACCTAGAAATTCCACTTTTAAGACTACTCAAAGGAAATAGTTACTCAAATGTACAAAGATGAGGATACAGGTATGTTTTCCAGGCATTATTTCTAACAGTGAAAAGATGGTAATCTGCCTCAATGCTACTAAATAAATTATAACACATAAATCTGATGCAATTCTAAGTAACCATTTGTGCGGAGAGAGCAAATTAGTCAAGATGGTGTGTTCAGGCTCTCTTGCCCTATGTTTTTTAAATAATGACTATGTAACAGCTGAGATCATTTATAGCATTGTACATGTATGTCATGAGGTTTATGTAACAGGTGAGATCACTTATACCACTGTGTATGCACATCACTAGGTACTCCTTTGATCACAGGCTACTTTGTGCAGTAGGTATATATGAACTCCACCTAGAAAGCAGTGGCATTATTGCTGCATCATGGCTGTGTCTGTTGGGTCACCCACGACAGGAGAGAATATAACATGTCTATTGCTACAGCTTTGGCATCAGCCAGGAGAGAATAATGTTATGGCCGCTGAGCAGCCAGGAGAGAGGCTGTGTTGTGTTAGGTTATGCTATAGCTGCTGCTATGGCTGCTGCCTCAGCCAGGAGAAAATAAACCTATCTGTAGTTCCTCTGGTTCTTCGTGTCTCCTTCCAGCCTCTTAGCTTGCTCCTTACCTACCCTGGGTTCAACAAAGAGTATGTATGGACAGTGTGAACAGCGAGACAGTTGGCATCAGGAACAGGGTCAACTATAAAATTGGTGAAGAGCAATACACCATTAAATGGCTATTTAAATGTCTATTTATTGACAATACACTACATTTAAAATTTTTTTATTGGAGTATAGTTGCTTCACAATGTTGTGTTAGTTTCTGCTGTACAGCAAAGTGAGTCATTTGTATGGATACATATATCCCTTCTGTTTTAGATTCACTTCCCATTTAGGTCACCACAGAGCATTGAGTAGTTCCCTGTCCTGTACAGTAGATTCTTATTGTCTATTTTATAAATAGTAGTGTATATATGTTAATCACAATCTCAATTAATTCCACTCCCTCTTACCGCTCCCCTTTGGTATCCATAAGTTTGTTCTCTACATCTGTGATTCTACTTCTGCTTTGCAAGTAAGTTCATCTGTGCCATTTTGTCTAGATTCCACATATGTGTTCATATAAAATATTTTTCTCTTTTCTGTTTTTCTCTTACTTCACTCTGCATGGCAGTCTCTAGGTCTATTTATGTCTCTGCAAATGGATATTTCATTTCTTTTAGTACTTGAATATTGTATTATATATATGTACCATCTCTTCTTTATTCATTCCTCTGTCAAAGGACATTTAGGCTGCTTCCATGTCCTTGCTATTGTAAATATTGTTGCAATGAACATTGGGGTACATATATCTTTGTGAATTATGATTTCCTCCAAGTACATGTTCAGGAATTAGATTGCTGGGTCACATGGTAGTTCTGATTTTAGTTTCTTTGAGGAGCCTCCATACTGTTCTCCATTGGTGGCTATACCAATTTACATTCCCACCAACAGTGTAAGAGGGTTCCTTTTTTCCACACTCTATCCAGCATTTATTGTTTATAGATTTTTAAAAATGATGACCATTGTGATCAATGTGAGATGATACCTCATTGCAGTTTTTATTTGCATTTCTCTAATAATTAGTGATGTTGAGTATCTTTTCACGTGCTATTTTTGCCATCTTTATGACAGGGCACTACAATCACAACAACTATGATTGAATACAAACTATGATTAAAAATAGTATATGTATATGAGTTAAAGTGGTAAAAATATCTTTATATACATCAACTTAGAGATTTACAGCCACAGAATAAAATGTAAATTGTTATATACTAAAATATTTGCGTTGGAATTGTTTGTGGTGGATAGGTATATATTTTGATTTGTTTTTGCTTTCTATTTTCTAAAGGGATTCTCTGGTGGCTCTGGCTGCCAGTGCAAGAGCTACAGGAGATGTGGCTTCAACTCGGAGTCAGGAAGACCTGTTGGAGAAGGAAATGGTAACCCACTCGAGCATTCTTGCCTGGAAAATCCCATGGACAGAAGAGCCTGTGGTGGGTTTGCAAAGAGTTGGACATGACTAAGTGTGCATGCTCACACACAAACACACATTTTCTAATGTAAAACACTATTCTTTGTGTGGGCTTCCCTGATAGCTCAGTTGATAAAGAATCAGTCTGCAGTTCAGGAGACCCCAGTTTGATTGGTGGGTTGGGAAGATCCTCTGGAGAAAGGATAGGCTACCCACTCCAGTATTCTTGGACTTCCCTTGTGGCTCAGNGACTTAATTTCTAGAAAGAAACATGAAATTCAGACAAAACCAATGGAGCAAAATAGTGGTGAGATTATTCTGTATCCAAGGCTTTGTTATCTAAAACCAGCACCTGTATCTAGCAAGCACTGACAAACAGAAGTGGAAAGCATTCATGGTCCTGTAGTTGGAAAAAGAGGATGTGGTCTTCAGTCTAGAAGGATTATCATTTACCGAAAAGATATTTGCAGAGGTAGTATTTCAAAAAGGGCTAAAAACTTTAAATGAAATAAATGGAGCCTGATACTCATAGAGCAATTTTAAGAGTCATAGTCCCTAGACAAGATAATCTAACTATAGGCCTATGAAGGGAAACTGGGGAAATCCTCATGAGGCCAGTGACTAAGCCATGGGTGTTTGCAGTGAGATTTCAAGAGTAAGACTCTCTGCCCACTACTGGTGTCATCTCTGTTTCAGTGAAGTTTAAAGAAAATGTTTGTGAAGGGATCCATACTCGTGGATTGAACCCATGTCTTTTATGTCACTGCATTGACAGGCAGTATCTTTACCATTAGTGCCACATGAAAAGCCCCAGGTTTGTTAGATTTTTCCCAAAAATCCATTGTGGTGGATAAAAAGCTTTTTTAAACTTAACTTTTTGTTATAGTATTAAGAGAACTGCAGACTTTTAAACATAGGAATCTTGATTGTTTTCTAAAAAATAAACATAATGCAATATTTTTTTCATTCTATTTGTTTTATTTTACTATCATTTTCTTCTATATGGTCAAGATGGGAGAAATAATAGAAGGTGGATAAATAGAACAGATTACATTGCACAGTTATTAAAGCTAGGTCATAAACTTGTCTGTGAGTTTCCTCATCTAGGATGAAAAAAGCTATATGATTGATTAATTGAGTTACTCTATTTGGGCTGCTAAAACAAAATCCCATAGATTGGGTGGCTTATGCATTTATTTCTCACAGTTCTGGAGGCTGATGCATCTGTGATCAAGATGTCATCAGTTTTGGTGTCTGGTGAAAGCCTACTTCCTGGCTCATAGATGGCCATCTTCTCACTCATAGAAGGGGCCAGGGAGTTCTTTGGGTCTCTTTTACAAGGGCATTAATCCTCTAATGACTTAATCACCTCCCAAAGGCCCCACCTTCAAATACCATCTCATTGTGGATTAGGTTTGAACAGATGAATTTGGAAGTTACATAAACACTTAAACATTCAGTCTGTAGCATTCATTAGATGATTCACAATATTGATGAAGATACCATATATTATTTTTCTCCAATAACACACAGTGTTTTAGGGCAGTGGTTTTTAGTGTGTGGTTTATGGATCACATGGGAACTTATTAGAGATATATATTTTGGGGCCTTACACCAGATGCTAAAGCTGAAACTCCAGTACTTTGGCCACCTCATGAGAAGAGTTGACTCACTTTAGACTCTGAGAAGGGGACGACAAAGGATGAGATGGCTGGATGGCATCACTGACTCGATGGATGTGAGTCTGAGTGAACTCCAGGAGTTGGTTATGGACAGGGAGGCCTGGTGTGCTGCGATTCATGGGGTCTCAAAGAGTCGGAGACGACTGAGCAACTGAATTGAACTGAACTGACACCAGATCTACTGAAAGAGAAACTTTGTGGATTGTACAGCTCTCAAGGCACGGCCAAGTTTGTGAAGAACTGTGTTAAGGTAGGAATCATAAATTCTATCTGGCTGATTTGTGCCTAACTAGAGGTAGTTACTTTGAGCTAGGCCTTAAGGAATGAGTTGGAATTTTGTATACCATATTTCTTCCTCTAGCTAAAAATAATTTGATACATTTTTAAAACTAACAAATTTGCTATTGTGATGTTATAGGAAATAGCATTAGCTTTGTAGTTTCATATAGTTTACCTTTGTGAAGAATGATTTGGCATTACATATTAAAAACCTAGAAATTCCACTTTTAAGACTACTCAAAGGAAATAGTTACTCAAATGTACAAAGATGAGGATACAGGTATGTTTTCCAGGCATTATTTCTAACAGTGAAAAGATGGTAATCTGCCTCAATGCTACTAAATAAATTATAACACATAAATCTGATGCAATTCTAAGTAACCATTTGTGCGGAGAGAGCAAATTAGTCAAGATGGTGTGTTCAGGCTCTCTTGCCCTATGTTTTTTAAATAATGACTATGTAACAGCTGAGATCATTTATAGCATTGTACATGTATGTCATGAGGTTTATGTAACAGGTGAGATCACTTATACCACTGTGTATGCACATCACTAGGTACTCCTTTGATCACAGGCTACTTTGTGCAGTAGGTATATATGAACTCCACCTAGAAAGCAGTGGCATTATTGCTGCATCATGGCTGTGTCTGTTGGGTCACCCACGACAGGAGAGAATATAACATGTCTATTGCTACAGCTTTGGCATCAGCCAGGAGAGAATAATGTTATGGCCGCTGAGCAGCCAGGAGAGAGGCTGTGTTGTGTTAGGTTATGCTATAGCTGCTGCTATGGCTGCTGCCTCAGCCAGGAGAAAATAAACCTATCTGTAGTTCCTCTGGTTCTTCGTGTCTCCTTCCAGCCTCTTAGCTTGCTCCTTACCTACCCTGGGTTCAACAAAGAGTATGTATGGACAGTGTGAACAGCGAGACAGTTGGCATCAGGAACAGGGTCAACTATAAAATTGGTGAAGAGCAATACACCATTAAATGGCTATTTAAATGTCTATTTATTGACAATACACTACATTTAAAATTTTTTTATTGGAGTATAGTTGCTTCACAATGTTGTGTTAGTTTCTGCTGTACAGCAAAGTGAGTCATTTGTATGGATACATATATCCCTTCTGTTTTAGATTCACTTCCCATTTAGGTCACCACAGAGCATTGAGTAGTTCCCTGTCCTGTACAGTAGATTCTTATTGTCTATTTTATAAATAGTAGTGTATATATGTTAATCACAATCTCAATTAATTCCACTCCCTCTTACCGCTCCCCTTTGGTATCCATAAGTTTGTTCTCTACATCTGTGATTCTACTTCTGCTTTGCAAGTAAGTTCATCTGTGCCATTTTGTCTAGATTCCACATATGTGTTCATATAAAATATTTTTCTCTTTTCTGTTTTTCTCTTACTTCACTCTGCATGGCAGTCTCTAGGTCTATTTATGTCTCTGCAAATGGATATTTCATTTCTTTTAGTACTTGAATATTGTATTATATATATGTACCATCTCTTCTTTATTCATTCCTCTGTCAAAGGACATTTAGGCTGCTTCCATGTCCTTGCTATTGTAAATATTGTTGCAATGAACATTGGGGTACATATATCTTTGTGAATTATGATTTCCTCCAAGTACATGTTCAGGAATTAGATTGCTGGGTCACATGGTAGTTCTGATTTTAGTTTCTTTGAGGAGCCTCCATACTGTTCTCCATTGGTGGCTATACCAATTTACATTCCCACCAACAGTGTAAGAGGGTTCCTTTTTTCCACACTCTATCCAGCATTTATTGTTTATAGATTTTTAAAAATGATGACCATTGTGATCAATGTGAGATGATACCTCATTGCAGTTTTTATTTGCATTTCTCTAATAATTAGTGATGTTGAGTATCTTTTCACGTGCTATTTTTGCCATCTTTATGACAGGGCACTACAATCACAACAACTATGATTGAATACAAACTATGATTAAAAATAGTATATGTATATGAGTTAAAGTGGTAAAAATATCTTTATATACATCAACTTAGAGATTTACAGCCACAGAATAAAATGTAAATTGTTATATACTAAAATATTTGCGTTGGAATTGTTTGTGGTGGATAGGTATATATTTTGATTTGTTTTTGCTTTCTATTTTCTAAAGGGATTCTCTGGTGGCTCTGGCTGCCAGTGCAAGAGCTACAGGAGATGTGGCTTCAACTCGGAGTCAGGAAGACCTGTTGGAGAAGGAAATGGTAACCCACTCGAGCATTCTTGCCTGGAAAATCCCATGGACAGAAGAGCCTGTGGTGGGTTTGCAAAGAGTTGGACATGACTAAGTGTGCATGCTCACACACAAACACACATTTTCTAATGTAAAACACTATTCTTTGTGTGGGCTTCCCTGATAGCTCAGTTGATAAAGAATCAGTCTGCAGTTCAGGAGACCCCAGTTTGATTGGTGGGTTGGGAAGATCCTCTGGAGAAAGGATAGGCTACCCACTCCAGTATTCTTGGACTTCCCTTGTGGCTCAGCTGGTAAAGAATCTGCCTGCAATGCAGGAGATCTGGGTTTGATCCTTGGGTTGGGAAGATCCCCTGGAGAAGAGAAAGGTTACCCATTCCAGTATTTTGACCTGGAGAATTCCATGTACTGTATAGTCCATGGGGGTCAAAAAGAGTTGGACATGACTGAGTGACTTTCACCCACTTTACATTCCTTATGTAAAGAAATAATACACATTTCAAAACACAGACTTTTAAGCAGACTTTATACACAGTTATTATTTGAGACTTGGAAATATTCATTCTGTTTTTTTTTTTTTTTTAACTTGCATTTATCCTGGAATATCCCTTTTGCTGTAACAGTATACTGTCAAGTTTAGTGTTCTAAGCTCTGGCGTGCGTTTGTTTCTGAAAGTTTGAAGTAGTGGAAATTTTCCAAATATATGATTTTCTTCTTAGAAGTTCCTGGAAAATTAAAAATTGTTCTGTAGATGGAGACAAGAGACTTTGGTCTAGCATTGCTGCTAATTATCTTTGCAAATTTGAAAATTTTAATCTCCCTGTTTTTGGTCTTAGTTTTCTCATCTATAAGAAGTTCTGAGATCAGAAGATCTCAATGGGTTTTAATAGTTCTAATATTCTAGGAATCTGCAATTAACTTAGAAACCAAACTATTTTCAGAGAATTATATGTGAAGTATAATGTCTAAAAAAATAAAATAAATTTAAGTTCTCTAAAATGCCATTAAAAGGTGCTTCTGATGTTACCAGGAAGTTATTGATGCTTTTATTCTTTATTATGATTTCTCCATTAATGAAATTTTAAAATAAATTATGTGTTAAAATATCAAAATATATTTGAATGTTGGCATACTTATGACACCTGGTGGTCAAGTCAAACATCACTGCTAAATTCAAATTCTCCAGATACTTATTTCTATCTTCTGGGTGAGACATTTTGCCCCTGATTCCTCCATTCATCCTGTGTTATTCAGTCATTCACTCAATAAACACATAGCGGATCTCTAATATGTACAAGACAATTAGTAGATTGTACAAGACACTTTATTATGGGAGGAAGAAATAAGAGAACGCATTTTTTATATGTCTGTGGTAGATTGTAGGCTATTCAAAGGGACGTAATTAACTGCATGGAAAGGCAAATAATTGCAGCATGCCAGTGAGTGGGCTGCCATCTATGGGGTCACACAGAGTTGGATGCAACTGAAATGACTTAGCAGCAGCAACAGCAGTGTGAGAAGTGAACTAAATAAAATTATCAAAATTAGGGATACTCTGAGGTTGTAGAAATGATCTGTGGTTTGGAGAGGTCAGGAAAAGCCTTCTTGGAGGAAGTGAGCCTTACCTTTCTTGGGGCTTCAGTTTTCCTTTTTGTAAAATACTGGTAATATTTTATTGTTGCACACGATTGCTATGAAAGATCTATTGAGAGTGTATATAAAGTACAGCACTTTGTCCAAAGTAGGCATTCAGTGATTGTTAACAATTGTTATAACAAAACCAAAGTTGATCAGGAAAGAGCTCATGTATATTAACTGTTTCTTAAGTTTTATTAAAAGAATAATTTTATTCTACCTTATATGGCTTTTTATTAGTTGAATACAACTGAGGGTGCATGTGCACACACACACACACCACACACACATATAGAACATAAGATCAATTATTTTAGTTAGTTCAGTGAATAAACAAACCACAAAAAGGTAGTATTGGCCTTTAGCTACATTTTGTTAAGCTAACTGGTCGATTAAGCAAAGCAATCAACTCAGTGGTGGGGGGCGGGGAACAACAGCACATTTAAAGCAGCTGTTTTGATTGGATCGTTTATTTTTCTGGAGTTGAGCTGCATAAGTTGCTTGTATATTTTTGAGATTAGTTGTTTGTCAGTTGCTTCATTTGCTATTGTTTTCTCCCATTCAGAAGGCTGTCTTTTCACCTTGCTTATAGTTTCCTTTGTTGTGCAGAAGCTTTTAATTTTAATTAGATCCTATTATCTTTTAGGGGAAAATAATTGAATTGTTTATATGCTGACTGTGTATTAAGTCTCCTGATCATCTGAATAACCATTAAGGCAATGGAAGAGGTAAATTACATGTCAAGTACCAGTATTTCAAAAATTGACTCCAAGCTATGGGTTCTCCTACCTTTTGACAGCTTCAGAAGCTCTCTTATAGAATATAAGTAAAATGTTTAATTTGACTGCAATATAGCAGGATATATCTTATTCTGGTTTCAAAAATGAACCTAAAAAAGTACTTTCTGTTTCTGTAAAATACATTTAAATATCAGACAAATATTGGTGGTGTTTTAAATAAAAACAAATGTTTTATTTCCTTATCATTAAATTATTTATTTTTAACAATGTAAGTATGATTTTCACAGATTTTATTAATATCAAATCAAATATGGTTTGTCAAGCAGTTTGTAAGAATTTGGATAACATTATTGGCTATGTAAATAACTTTTCAATTTTATTTTCTTTGTTGTTTCTTTATTGAGAGAAGCACATTTTTCTCCAGAAAAATAAGCTCAGAAATAAAAACAAACATGAGAAAGAAAAAAAAAAAAGTAGCTGTTTACTGGAATGAACTGATTGATTACAATCAACAGTCATTTAGTAAATACAGATTATCAAAGAGCCCCACGTAGTCAACACAAATGAACCAAACAAGTTGTTTGGCACTGTATGAACTGTGCATGGGTAGACTGATTTTTACATTTTTTTTAACTGGTTGTGTTTAGGCACTGTCTTTGACCCTATATTGCTTTCAATAGTTAATGTTAAGTCTGTTTTATTTTCCTTTTAATTTTATAAATGTGAAGCAAACTAACTACTTTTACAAGTGATGAAAATCACAAGAGAATATAAGAACACATTTATCCTTATGGTCTGCAATCCTTTTGCTCTATTTCTTAAAAAAATTAAACATAGGGGTTCCTAAACTGTCATTTTCATGGGTAAAGTAAGCTGTATTGTAGTCCCTTTTGACTAAAAGGAAAATGTTCTGATCCAAAGCCAAGTATAAGAACTATTTCATATTTGGGATGGATATTTAACCTGGATAAGGGAAGATTTGAGAAATGACAGAATTGCTATCTTTAGATAGTTCAAGAGTTTCATACATAACAAGAAGTAGAATTTATTTAGTTTTGGTAGGCAAAACTGGTTTGCCTATCACAAGGATGTAGATTTTTGGTTTATTAGAGGGAAGAATTTCTGACAAATATGATTGCTAGAAATGTAACTGTCCACATTAATAACTTTTTCACTGAACATGCCCTAAGAGCTGAGGTAGAGGCAACCCCTTTTGCTACATATACCACCAGATATCCTTTAGTCCTTCACACACTCTGGTAGTTGCTTGCAATGGTTGCAAGGATAGTCTCAATAAACATGAATGTTTGAAGTTATTGTAATTTTATTAATAAACACAGATCTCTAAAGTTACTGAAGCTTCAAGAAAGTGGAAAGTTATGTAAACAGAGCTAATTGCACTCTTAGACAAATTTTGAAAGAGACAGTGGTTATCTGAGTTACACTATTTTTTCCAAACACTTATCTTCCCAAGGCCTAGTGACCAGCCAGTTCTTTCCCAGGCCTTTAGCCCACGTTTCATTCCTAAATGTTCATAGACTCATTTCAGCAGTCATCTAATCCCTGGTAAGGTTGCCATTCAAAATAGGCTGATGATAGGGGAACCTAGATCTCAAATTTTGACAATACAGATAGAATTGTAAAACCGAATGTAAAACAAGAATCTTAAAATATATTTAGGGACTATTTGTCAGTGAAGACTTGCTTGTTGGTTATCTCTGCAAGCTTGATTACTTCTTCTTTTGACTACTAAGGAAAAAATCTGACTGAGGCTATTGCCAATATACTGATTTTTTGATACCCCAAAATATCTTCGACAATACTGTTATCCATTTGTAGATTGGCAAGCTATTTTCAGTTTACATAGAAAATATCTTTTGAATTTATGAAAGTTCACACTTGGATACCTCATTGCTAGACGAGTTTATTTGTATACCCAAACATGGACTGATATGCCCTTTACTACCTTTATAGACTATTTTCTGCAGAAATACTCATTCTGATGCTCTCCCTAAGGAAGGAACACAAATCCTCAAGATGGGAAGCAACAGCACAAACAATACAAGAGCAAAGTACACTGATCTTCAAATGTCATTTCAGTACTCCCTCTATGCATCTATTTACATCCTAAGATTTATCCCTAGTCTACGGGCCAACAGTATAGCCTGGTGGGTTCTGTGTCACTTCATCAGCAAGAATAATAGAGCCATTATTTCCATGATCAACTTCTCTGTGGTTAATTGTGCTCATGTGCTGTCCTTACCCTTCTGGACTTATTAAATCAGCCACCATTGGCCTTTCCAGAGGATCCTTTGCTTTCTGTAATTTTACCTGAAATATCTCAATATCTATGCCAGCATTTGTTTCTTGACATGCAACAGCCTTCAGAGATACTTCTTTCTCCTCAAGCCCTTCAGGACCAGAGGCTGGAATAGGTATAATCTGGGCATCAGTGCTGCCATCTGAGTGACGGTGGGGACTGCCTGTTTGCCACTTCCAATTCTGAGAAATGTTGGATTAGACAACAACATTGAACCCTCTGAGCCGTGACTTGCTGATTTAGGGCTTCAATATATTAGCATAGCATATACCATTGGCATGATAACTGTTGAACTTGGAGAGTTCGTATTCTCTGTTGTAATTATTACTTATTGTACAGGGAGAACAGGAAAACTTTTTTTAGAATTCCAAGTTCCCCCTCAAACTACCAAAGAGAAAAAAGGCTTTGTGGATGGTCCTGATGTGTGCGGTAGTATTCATTGTATATTTCACATCTTACTACCTCAACTTCACATTCTTTATGGTGATGAAGCATTAAAGTCTTTTAAAACTGCTCTTTTATTAAAACCACTCTATTTTTCCATATCATTTCCCTGTCTCTCGAAAATTTAAATTGTTGGTTTGATCCAGTTGTGTATTATTTTAAGATCTCAGAATTTTCTGATGGATTTTCAGAAAATGGTAGTTTGGTTATTTGGTCATGTGTGAAATGCAAGGATGGTGCTTTGGAAATTCAGCATAGGAAAGAGGGTTTTAAAACTATCTCTCTTGAATTTTGGGATGCTTCCAAAGTAATGTAAGAAAAGAATTACTTTTAGAATTAAAAGAATAATCTATATGCTCTGTCAATTTATCTATGTCACCTTGAAGATCTTTCTTTAAAAAAGTGTTATACTTACGTGCCTCATGAAGCGTGGCTCTCTTCCATTTATCCTCAAAATGATCATTCTGAAAAAAAAATTAATGCCTATATTTTCTGTCAAAATGGAAGCATTGTTTTATGGAGCATATATATGAGAAAATATCTTTCCTTATAGAAAAGGATAAATAACAGAATCAATTGTACACCTGTTCC
This sequence comes from Raphicerus campestris, assembly GCA_006410735.1. NCBI lineage: Eukaryota > Metazoa > Chordata > Mammalia > Artiodactyla > Bovidae > Raphicerus > Raphicerus campestris. Next base: position 255,303 of record SJYW01026404.1, read on the forward strand.
TCAACAAGGGGTACAAATTTTTCACCTTTTCTTGTAAGAAGCAAAATGCAAATTGAAAACAGATGGACACAGATGGAAAACAGATGGACATATATATATACACAGAGGTGGAGTGGCCAAGGTGACAGAGTAGGAAGACCCTGATCTCACCTTCTTCCTCAAGCACACCACAATTACAAATACTTACAGGTCAATTATTGATGAGAACAACCTGAACACTAACAGAAAAGATAGTTTACAGCTAAAGATGTAAAGAAGTAGCCACAAGATGGAAAAGAGGAGTGGAAACACAGTATAGTCAAGAGTCATATCCCTGGGTAAGTGACCCCCAAACAAGAGAATAATTGCAATTGCAGAGACTATCCACAAGGAATAAGGGTCCAAGCCCCATACTGAGCTCTCCAAGCCAGAGACCCTGTACTAGAAAGATAAGCCTCTATAAAATTTGGCTTTCAAGGCCAGTGGGGCTTACTTTCAGGAAAACTTAAGTGCTGTGGGAAATAGAGACTCCCCTCTTAAAAGGCACACACAAAATCTCACAAGCTCTGAGATCCAGGACACAAGTAACAATTTGAAAGGAACTCAGATTATATTCACTTGCTGATCTTAGAAAGTCTCCCAGAGAAGGCAACTGGGATTCACTCTAGTGCTATAAACAGTGGCAGCAGCCATTTTTGGACCTGTTGTCCTACTGTGGGTGAGGCTAGGTTTTGTGTGTTGTGGTGAACAGGATCAGTTCCAAGGGATCTCAGTGTGCTGTCCTGATGTAGGACCACCATCAGCAATGTTGGAAACATCATTTTGAGATCCTTTCTGTAGCAGGCTGGTTGATGTAGAACCTCCCCTTAGCTCCCTTGAAACTGGCCCTACTCACCACAACACCCAAAACCCAGCCTCACCCCAACAGGACAACAGGTTTGTGAAGTTAAGACCTCAGAGCTAGAGTACTCAGTATCAAGCTTGACCTACCAGTGGGCCAGAACCAGCCCTGGGGTCCAGCCTTACTCCTCAGCAGAGGGAATTAGGCCTAGGATGATTGGGTCCTAGACCTTCTCACTTGTGTGTGGCAATCAATTCTGGGACCTTTGCACACTGCACCCAGAGACCCCAGGATCCAGTGGGCCAGAACTAGCCCCAGAACTCTTTTGTTCCTAGCTCTATCTACTACTGCGTGGATACCAACTCTAGGACTCCATCCCACAGCCAGAGACCCCAGGTTTTAGCTCTGCACATAATGTGCTGGTAGTATTTTGGGGGATCAAAACTCACCCACTAGTGGGAAGGCAGGACATTAAGATACTCAGAGCACCAGATCCACCGATGAGGAGGTCGACACCAGCCCCAGGACAGCTTCAGCTTCTCAGCCACCTGCCTTTAGCCATGGCCCAGCCCAACAGTAAGTGGATACTAGTTCTGGGATCCCAATCCTGCAGTCAACTAACTTATGACATGGCACCATATACCAGTGGACTGGCACTAGTTTGGGGACTCTCCTGGTCATGCACCTAGCCATGGAAGGACCCTGCCCCACATACCAGAAGCTGGCAATCTCCATGCAAGGCAGGGCCTGGCAGCCAACTAGATTAGGAGACAGCCATGCTTACAAGTTTCTATAGTTGTCAGCTTATCATAGCAGAAAGACCCACATAACACACACAGGGGCCACTGCAAAAGCATATTGCTCTGGTGACAAGAAGGAAGTATGCTGCTAAGCCCCATAGCGTGTATCCTACATAAATCTATTTCTCTAAGATAGGAAAATATAAACAGCTTACCAGATACATAGAAATGAAAGCAAATTAGACAAAAATGAAGTGACACAGAAATATGTTTCAAATGAAGGAACAAGGGGAAAAAAATCCCAGAAGAAGAACTAATTGAATTGGAGATAAGCAATCTACCCAATAAAGCATTCCTAGCAATAATCTTAAAGATACTCAAAGAACTCAGGACAAAAAAAAAAAAAAATAGTTGGACACAGAACAGTAAAAAAAAGAGTTAGATGATATAAAGAGGAACCAAACAGAGATAAATAATGTAGCAACAATTAAAAAACACACTTAGATGAGTCAACAGTAGGTTAGATAATATTATACTTAGGGATATATCAGCAAACTGGAACACATAATAGAGGAAATTATTTTAGCCAAACAGAAAAAAGAAAATAATAAAAATATAGGAATAGTTTAAAAGACCTCTGAGATGGCATAGGGATGAGATATGGTTATATAAATATAAATATATAAATAAATATATAAATAAATTATATGATAAGCACAACTGAAAATCCATAATAGATGCAGAACACCAAAAACTGAAAAGATTCCAAACATAACACTGAAGAAAGTTACCAAATCACAAGGGAAGACAGCACAAGTAAAATAAAGGCACACAAAGAAATATGCCTATCAGGAATTACTTTAAATATAAATGGACTTTACTTTCCAATTAAAAGAGAAGAGTGGCTGAATGCATATAAAAATAAAGCCCATATATTGGGCTGAACAAAGAGTTCCCTTGGAGTCTCAAAAAACCTTTTTGGCCAACTCAATACATGCTACTTATAAGAGATTCACCTAGGTTTTCAAAACATACATGAACTGAAAATGAAAAAATGGAAAAACATATGCCATGGAGTGGAAATGGAAAGAAAGCAGAGGTAGCAATACTTCTATCAAACAAAATAGACCTTAAAACAAACACTATAATAAGACAAAGAAGGACATTACATAAAGATAAAGGGATATATACAAGAAGAATGTAAAACACTTGTAAATACATATGTGTCCAGCATAAGTACATAAATGCCTAAAGCAAATATTAACAGACATAAAGTAAGAAATTGACAATAACATAATAAACATAGGAAATTTTAACATCCCACCAACACCAATGGACAGATCATCCAGAAAGAAATTCAATAAACACTGGCCTTAAAATTACAGAGTAGAACAACAAGAGAATAGAAATTCTTTTCAAGTACACATGAAACATTCTCTAGGACAGATCACATGCTAGATGACAAAACAAGTCTTGATAAATTTAAGAAAACTGAAATCATATCAACCATATTTTCTAACCACCATGCTATGAGACTAGAGTAGAAATCAATTACACGGAAATAAACTGCAAAAATCACAAACATATGAAAGCTTAAACAATGTGAAACTAAACAATCAATGGGGGGATGGTCCTAAGATGGCAGATGAATAGGACTGGGAGACCTCTTTCTCCCCCACAAATTCATCAAAAGAACATTTGAACGATGAGTAAATTCCACAAAACAACTTCTGAATGTCAGCAGAGGACATCAGGCACCCAGAAAAGTAGCCCAGTGTCTTTGAAAAGAGGTAGGAAAAAATATAAAAGACAAAAAAAAAAAAAAAGAGAGAGAGAGAGAGAGAGAGAGAGAGAGAGAGAGACAGAAGAGGTAGGGACGGAGCTCTGTCCTGGGAAGGGAGTCTTAAAAAGAGAGAAGTTTCCAAACAGCAGGAAACACTCTCACTGCTGAGAATGTGGCGAGCCTTGGAACCACAGAGGGCAACATAACTGGGAGGATAAATAAATAAATAATTAAAACCCACAGATTACGTGCCCAACAGTAACTCCCAGCGGAGAAGCAGCGCAGATGCCTGCACCTGCCACTAGCAAGTGGGGGTTGGGCAGGAAGGAATGGGCTGCATTGCTTAGAGTAAGTACTGGGCCTGAATGCCATGAGGGCAATGTGAGGGAACTAACATGGGCTAGCAAACAAGACTGTGGGATAGCTACCACAGGAAAAGCCCTAACCAAAGACATTGCCAGGCCTGCATGCAGAACAAAGAACTGAACAGAGCTAGCCCGCTACAGACCATCCCCCTCCGATGACAGGCAGCCAGAGCTGGAAGGGGGCAATCGCAGCCCCAGAGAGACATTATCTACCAAACTGCAAGCAGGCTTCTTTGCTAACTAAGACTTCTTGTGGTTGTGGATGGTCAACATCCACCTGAGAAGGCATGCCGGTTGTACACCCAGAAAACCGAGTGGCAAGTGTGGGGAGGCAATAAGTCGCAGCGACTGTGCTCACCAAACGCCTGATCACCTGAGCTGCTCAGACCTGGGAAGGGCACAAAACACAGGCCCAACCAAGTCTGCACCTCTGAGGACTACCCGAGTGCCTATAGACTTGGGAGGGGTATGCAGCCCAGGGTTGGCCTCGGATGGTGCCCAGTGGAGCAACCTAGAGCCTGAGCAGTGTGGGCATGGAGGTCACATGCACTGTGAGCCAGAACACTCCCAGTGTGGCTGAGACACTGCGAGCACACAGCAGTGTTATTCATTTACAGAGTCCCTGCCTCCCCACAGCTCGACTGAACAAGTGAGCCTAAAGAAGTGTCCACCACCACCCACTTGTATCAGGGCAGAAATTAGACACTGAAGAGACCAGCNGAGCACACAGCAGTGTTATTCATTTACAGAGTCCCTGCCTCCCCACAGCTCGACTGAACAAGTGAGCCTAAAGAAGTGTCCACCACCACCCACTTGTATCAGGGCAGAAATTAGACACTGAAGAGACCAGCAAATAGAAGAAGCTAAAACAGAGGGAACCGCCTTGGAAGTGACAAATGCAATAGATTAAAATCCTGTAGTTAGTACTGACTACATAGGAAGGGACCTATAGATCTTGACAAATATAAGCCAGACAGAGGAACTATCCGAAAATGAACTGACCCCACACTGCCCACAACAACACCAGAGAAAGTCCTAGATATATTTTTACTATTTTTACTATCATTCTTATTTTAAGTTTTTAAAAATTTTAAGTCCTCTATTACTCCTTTAATTTTCATTTTTATAACCTACTATTACTTTGCAAAGAAAAAGAGAGAACCTATTTTTAATGCAAACTTCATATATATATATATGAAAAAAAAAATATATATATATACATAATAATAATAATAATAATCTTTGTGACTTTTTTAATATTGTTTTTTGGAAAATTCAAACTATACTCTAGATTTTTAATTTTTGTACTTGTTATCAATTTTGTACCTTTAAAACCCACTCTTCAGTATCCATTTTACTTGGGAGCCAGATTACTGGCTTGACTGCTTGACCCCATTGGACTCTCCTTTTTCTCTGCCAGGTCGCCTCTATCTCCTCCCTCCACTTTCTCTTTTCTACCCAACTCTGTGAATATCTTTGTGGGTTCCAGACGATGGAGAACACTTAAGGAACTGATTACTGGCTGGAACTGTCTCTCTCCTTTTCATTCCCTCCTTTATCCTCCTGGCCGCCTCTGTCTCCTTCTTCCCTCTTCTCTTCTCTGTATTACTCTGTGAACATCTCTGAGAAGTCCAGAGTGGAGCGCACATAAGGAAGTGATTACTGCCTAGCTTGCTCTCTCCTCTTTTGATTCCACCTCATCTCATTCGGGTCATCTCTAACTCCCTCCTCCCTCTTCTCTTCTCCATGTAACTCTGGGAACCTCTCTGGGTGTCCTTCACTGTGGAGAAACTTTTCATCTTTAACCTTGATGTTTTATCAACGGTGATAAATAGGTGGAGAAGTCTTAACCAGAAGCAGGAAGCTTAAGTCCAAATCCTGAGAACACCAGAGAACTCCTGACTCCAGGGAACATTAATCTACAGGAGCTCATCAAATTCCTCCATGCCTATACTGAAACCAATCACCACCCAATGGCCAACAAGTTCCAGAGCAAGACATACCATGCAAATTCTCCAGTAACAAAGGAACACAGCCCTGAGCTTCAATATACAGGCTGCCCAAAGTTACTCCAAACCCACTGACATCTCATAACTCATTTCTGGACACTTCACAGCACTCCAGAGAGAAGAAATCCAGCTTCACCCAACAGACACCGACACAAGCTTCCTTAACCAGGAAACCTTGACAAGCCACCTGTACAACCCCACCCACAGCGAGGAAACTCCACAATAAAGAGAAATCCACAAACTGCCAGAATACAGAAAATCCACCCCATACACAGCAATATAAACAGGATGAAGAGACAGAGGAATACCCAGCAGGTAAAGGAACAGGAGAAATGCCCACCAAATAAAACAAAAGAGGAAGAGATGGGGAATCTACCTGATAAAGAATTCCAAATAATGATAGTGAAAATGATCCAAAATCTTGAAACCAAAATTGAATCACAGATAAATAGCCTCAAGACAAGGATTGAGAACATGCAAGAAAGGTGTAACAAGGACATTGAAGAAATAAAAAAAGAGTCAATATATCATGAATAATGAAATAAATGAGATCAAATACACTCTGGAGGGAAGATACAGTAGAATAACTGAGGCAGAAGATAGGATTAATGAATTAGAAGATAGAATAGTAGAAGTAAATGAATCAGAGTGGAAAAAAGAAAAACAAATTAAAAGAAATGAGGACGACCTCAGAGACCTCCAGGATAATATGAAACGCTCCAACATTCGAATTATAGGAGTCCCAGAAGAAGAAGACAAAAAGAAAGACCATGAGAAAATATGAAGAGATAATAGTTGAAAAATTCCCTAAAATGGGGAAGGTAAAAATCACCCAAGTCCAAGAAACCCAGAGAGTCCCAAAGAGGATAAACCCAAGGTGGACACAAGACACATATTAATCAAATTAACAAAGATCAAACACAAAGAACAAATATTAAAAGCAGCAAGGGAAAAACAACAAATAACACACAAGTTGATTCCCATAAGGAAAACAGCTGATCTTTCAGTAGAAACTCTTCAGGCCAGGAGGGAATGACAGGATGTACTTAAAGTGATAAAAGAAAATAACCTACAGACCAGATTACTGTGCCCAGCAATGATATCATGCAAATATGAAGGAGAAATCAAAAGTTTTACAGATAAGCAAAAGCTGAGAGAATTCAGCACCACCAAACCAGCTCTTCAACAAATGCTAAAGGATCTTTAGACAGGAAACAAAAAAGGGTGTATAAACTTGAACCCCAAACAATAAAGTAAGCGGCAATGGGACCATACTTATCAATAATTACCTTAAATGTAAATGGGTTGAATGGCCCAACCAAAAGACAAAGACTAGCTGACGGGATACAAAACAAGACCCCTATGAATGTTTTATACAAGAGATCCACCTCAAAATAAGGGACACATACAGATTGGAAGTGAAAGGCTGGAAAAGATACTCCATGCAAATAGAGATCAAAAGAAAGCAGGAGTAGCAATACTCATATCAGATAAAATAGACTTTAAAACAAAGGCTGTAAAAAGAGAAAAAAAATAAACAAACACTACATAATGATCAAAGGATCAATCCAAGAAGATATAACAATTATAAATATATACGCACCCAACATATGAACACCACAACATATAAGACAAATGCTAACCATTATAAAAGGGGAAATTAGCAATAGCACAGTAATAGTGGGAGACTTTAATATTCCACTCACACCTATGGATAGATTAACTAAACAGAAAATTAACAAGGAAACACAATCTTTAAATAATACAATAGATCAGTTAGACCTAATTGATATCTATAGGACATTTCACCACAAAACAAGAAATTTCATCTTTTTCTCAAGCACACATAGAACCTTCTCCAGGATAGATCACATTCTGGGCCATAAGTCGAGCCTTGGTAAATTCAAAAAAATTGAAATCATTAGTAGATCTCAATTACAGGAGAAAAACTACTACAATTTTTAACATATGGAGGCTGAACAACATCCTTCTAAATAACCAACAAATCACAGAAGAAATCAAAAAAGTAATCAAAATATGCATAAGAAAAAACGAAAATGAAAACACAACAACCTCAAACCTGTGGGACACTGTAAAAGCAGTGCTAAGGGGAAGGTTCATAGCAATAAGGCATACCTCAAGAAACAAGAAAAAAGTTAAATAAATAATCAACTCTACACCTAAAGCAACTAGAAAAGGAAGAAATTAAGAACCCCAGGATTAGTAGAAGGAAAGAAATCTGAAAAATTAGGGCAGAAATAAATGCAAAAGTAACAAAAGAGACCATAACAAAAAACAACAAAGCCAAAAGCTGGTTCTTTGAAAGGATAAATAAAATTGACAAATTGTTAGCCAGACTCATCAAGAAACAAAGGGAGAAAAATCAAATCAATATGAAATCAAATGAAAATGCAAAGATCACAACAGACAACACAGAAATACAAAGGATCATAAGAGACTACTATCAGCAATTATATGCCAATGAAATGGACAACTTCAAAGAAATGGACAAATTCTTAGAAAAGTACAACTTTCCAAAACTGAACCAGGAAGAAATAGAAAATCTTAACAGACCCATCACAAGCACGGAAATTGAAACTGTAATCAGAACTCTTCTAGCAAACAAAAGCCCAGGTCCAGGAGGCTTCACAGTTGAATTCTACCAAATATCGAAAGAAGAGCTAACACCTATCCTACTCAAACTCTCCCAGAAAATTTCAGAGGAAGGTACATTTCCAAACTCATTCTATGAGGCCACCATCATACCAAAACTAACAAAGATGTCACCAAAAAAGAAAACTATAGGCCAATATTACTGATGAACATAGATGCAAAAATCCTTAACAAAATTCTACCAATCAGAATCCAACAACACATTAAAAAGGTCATACATCATTACCAAGTGGGCTTTATCCCAAGGATTCAAGGTTTCTTCAGCATCTGCAAATCAATCAATGTAATGCACCACATTAACAGATTGAAAAATAAAAGCCATATGATTATCCCAATGGATGCAGAGAAAGCCTTTGACAAAACTCAACATCCATTTATGACAAAAACTTTCCAGCAAGCAGGCATAGAAGGAAAATACCTCAACATAATAAAAGCTATATATGACAAACCCACAGCAAACATTATCCTCAATGGTGAAAAATTGAAAGCATTTCCCCTAAAGTCCGGAACAAGACAAGGGTGCCCACTTTCACCACTGCTACTCAACATAATTTTGGATGTTTTGGTCACATCAATGAAAGCAGAAAAAGAAATAAAAGGAATCCAAATTGGAAAAGAAGAAGTAAAACTCTCACTGTTTTCAGATTACATGATCCTCTATGTTGAAAACCATAAAGACTCCACCAAAAAATTATTAGAGCTAATCAATGAATATAATAAAGTGGTGGGATATAAAATCAACACACAGAAATCCCTTGCATTCCTATAGATTAATAATGAAACAATAGAAAGAGAAATTGAGGAAACAATTCCATTCATCATTGCAACGAAAAGAATAAAATACTTAAGAATATATCTACCTAAAGAAACAAAAGACCTATATACAGAAAACTATAAAACACTGGTGAAAGAAATCAAAGAGGACACTAATAGATGGAGAAATATACCATGTTCATGAACCAGAAGAATCAACATAGTGAAAATGAGTATACAACGCAAAGCAATCTACAGATTCAATGCAATCCCTATCAAGCTACCAATGGTATTTCTCACAGAGCTAGAACAAATAATTTCACAATTTGTATGGATATACAAAAACCTCGAAAAACCAAAGCAATCTTGAGAAAGAAGAATGGAACTGGATGCATCAACCTGCCTGACTTCAGGCTCTAGTACAAAGCCACAGTCATCAAGACAGTATGGTACTGGCACAGAGACAAAAATATAGATCAATGGAACAGAATAGTAAGCCCAGAGATAAATCCACGCATCTATGGACACCTGATCTTTGACAAAGGAGGCAAGAATGTACAATGAAGAAAAGACAATTTCTTTGACAAGTGCTGCTGGGAAAACTGGTCAGCCACTTGTAAAAGAATGAAACTAAACACTTTCTGACGCCACACACAAAAATAAACTCAAAATGGATTAAAGATCTAAATATAAGACCAGAAACTATAAAACTCTTAGAGGAAAACATAAGCAAAACACTCTCCGACATAAATCACAGCAGGATCCTCTATGACCCACTTCCCAGAATATTGGAAATAAAAGCCAAAATAAAGAAACTGGACCTAATTAAACTTAAAAACTTCTGCACAACAAAAGAAGCCATAAGCAAGGTGAAAAACCTCTGGAATGGGAGAAAATAATAGGAAATGAAGCAAGTGACAAACAACTAATCTCAAAAGTATACAAGCAACTCCTGCAGCTCAATTCTAGAATAATAAATGACCCAATGAAAAAATGGGTCAAAGAACTAAATAGACATTTCCCCAAAGAAGACATACAGATGGCTAACAAACATATGAAAAGATGCTCAACAATACTCATTATCATAGAAATGCAAATTGAAACCACAATGAGGTACGATTTCATGCAGTCAGAATGGCTGCAATCCAAAAGTCTACAAGCAGTAAATGCTGGAGAGGGTGTGGAGAAAAAGGAATCCTCTTACACTGTTGGTGGGAATGCAAACTAGTACAGCCACTAAGGAGAACAGTGTGGAGATTCCTTAAAAACCTGGAAATGGAACTGCCTTATGACCCAGAAATCCCACTGCTCGCCATACACACCAAGGAAACGAGAATTGAAAGAGACACGTGTACCCCAATATTCATTGCAGCACTGTTTATAATAGCCAGGACACGGAAGCAACTTAGATGTCCATCAGCAGATGAGTGGATAAGAAAGCTGTGGTACATATATACAATGGAGTATTACGCAGCCATTGAAAAGAATACATTTGAATCAGTTCTAATGAGATGGATGAAAGTGGAGCCTATTATACAGAGTGAAGTAAGCCAGAAAGAAAGACACCAATACAGTATACTAACGCATGTATATGGAATTTAGAAAGATGGTAACCATAACCCTGTATGTGAGACACCAAAAGAGACATAGATGTGTAGAACAGTCTTCTGGAATCTGTGGGAGTGGGAGAGGGTGGGATGATTTGGAGGAATGGCATGGAAACATGTGTAATATCATATATGAAACGAATCACCAGTCCAGGTTTGATACAGGATGCTTGGGGCTGGTGAACTGGGATGACCCAGAGGGATGGTACCAGGAGGGAGGAGGGAGGGGTGTTCAGGATGGGGAACATGTGTACTCATGTGGCAGATACATGTTGATGTGTCGCAGAACCAATATAATATTGTAAAGTAATTAGCCTCCAATTAAATAAATTTAAATTAAAAAAAGAAACTATCAATGGATCACTGAAGATCTCAAAGAAGAGATTAAAAAAATACATGAAGATTAGTGCAAGTGAAAACACAATGATCTCAAATCTATGGGATTCAAGCAAAAACTTTTTTTTAATATAAATTTATTTATTTTAATTGGAGGTTAATTACTTTAAAATATTGTATTGATTTTGCCATACATCAACATGAATCCACCACAGATATACACGTGTTCCCCATTCTGAACTGCCCTCCCTCCTCCCTCCCCGTACCATCCCTTTGGGCCATCTCAGTGCACCAGCCCCAAGCATCCAGTGTCATGCATTGAACCTAGACTGGCAAATCATTTCATATATGAGATTATACATGTTTCAGTGCCATTCTCCTAAATCATCCCACCCTCACCCTCTCCCACAGAGTC
>SJYW01026404.1:274995-295611 GCA_006410735.1 Raphicerus campestris
TAGAGGAAAACATAAGCAAAACACTCTCCGACATAAATCACAGCAGGATCCTCTATGACCCACTTCCCAGAATATTGGAAATAAAAGCCAAAATAAAGAAACTGGACCTAATTAAACTTAAAAACTTCTGCACAACAAAAGAAGCCATAAGCAAGGTGAAAAACCTCTGGAATGGGAGAAAATAATAGGAAATGAAGCAAGTGACAAACAACTAATCTCAAAAGTATACAAGCAACTCCTGCAGCTCAATTCTAGAATAATAAATGACCCAATGAAAAAATGGGTCAAAGAACTAAATAGACATTTCCCCAAAGAAGACATACAGATGGCTAACAAACATATGAAAAGATGCTCAACAATACTCATTATCATAGAAATGCAAATTGAAACCACAATGAGGTACGATTTCATGCAGTCAGAATGGCTGCAATCCAAAAGTCTACAAGCAGTAAATGCTGGAGAGGGTGTGGAGAAAAAGGAATCCTCTTACACTGTTGGTGGGAATGCAAACTAGTACAGCCACTAAGGAGAACAGTGTGGAGATTCCTTAAAAACCTGGAAATGGAACTGCCTTATGACCCAGAAATCCCACTGCTCGCCATACACACCAAGGAAACGAGAATTGAAAGAGACACGTGTACCCCAATATTCATTGCAGCACTGTTTATAATAGCCAGGACACGGAAGCAACTTAGATGTCCATCAGCAGATGAGTGGATAAGAAAGCTGTGGTACATATATACAATGGAGTATTACGCAGCCATTGAAAAGAATACATTTGAATCAGTTCTAATGAGATGGATGAAAGTGGAGCCTATTATACAGAGTGAAGTAAGCCAGAAAGAAAGACACCAATACAGTATACTAACGCATGTATATGGAATTTAGAAAGATGGTAACCATAACCCTGTATGTGAGACACCAAAAGAGACATAGATGTGTAGAACAGTCTTCTGGAATCTGTGGGAGTGGGAGAGGGTGGGATGATTTGGAGGAATGGCATGGAAACATGTGTAATATCATATATGAAACGAATCACCAGTCCAGGTTTGATACAGGATGCTTGGGGCTGGTGAACTGGGATGACCCAGAGGGATGGTACCAGGAGGGAGGAGGGAGGGGTGTTCAGGATGGGGAACATGTGTACTCATGTGGCAGATACATGTTGATGTGTCGCAGAACCAATATAATATTGTAAAGTAATTAGCCTCCAATTAAATAAATTTAAATTAAAAAAAGAAACTATCAATGGATCACTGAAGATCTCAAAGAAGAGATTAAAAAAATACATGAAGATTAGTGCAAGTGAAAACACAATGATCTCAAATCTATGGGATTCAAGCAAAAACTTTTTTTTAATATAAATTTATTTATTTTAATTGGAGGTTAATTACTTTAAAATATTGTATTGATTTTGCCATACATCAACATGAATCCACCACAGATATACACGTGTTCCCCATTCTGAACTGCCCTCCCTCCTCCCTCCCCGTACCATCCCTTTGGGCCATCTCAGTGCACCAGCCCCAAGCATCCAGTGTCATGCATTGAACCTAGACTGGCAAATCATTTCATATATGAGATTATACATGTTTCAGTGCCATTCTCCTAAATCATCCCACCCTCACCCTCTCCCACAGAGTCCAAAAGACTGTTTTATACATCTGTGTCTCTTTTGCTGTCTCACATACAGGGTTATCATTACCATCTTTCTAAATTCGATATATATGCATTAGTATACTGTATTGCTGTTTTTCTTTCTGGCTTACTTCACCTTGTATAACAGGTTCCAGTTTCAGCCACCTCATTAGAACTGATTCATGCTTTTATGACTCAAACTATCCCGCAATTGCACTCATCTCACATGCTAGTAAAGTAATGCTCAAAATTATCCAAGCCAGGCTTCAGCAATGCATGAACCATGAACTCCCTGATGTTCAAGCTGATTTTAGAAAAGGCAGAAGAACCAAAGATCAAATTGCCAACATCCACTGGATCATGGAAAAAGCAAGAGAGTTCCAGAAAAACATCTATTTCTGCTTTATTGACTATGCCAAAGCCTTTGACTGTTGGCTCACAATAAACTGTGGAAAATTCTGAAAGAGATGGGAATACCAGACCACCTGACCTGCCTCTTGAGAAANAGAAAAACATCTATTTCTGCTTTATTGACTATGCCAAAGCCTTTGACTATGTGAATCACAATAAATTTTGGAAAATTCTGAAAGAGATGGGAATACAAGACCACCAAACCTGCCTCTTGAGAAATGTGTATGCAGGTCAGGAAGCAACAGTTAGAACTGGACATGGAACAACAGGCTGGTTCCAAATAGGAAAAGGAGTACATCAAGGCTGTATATTGTCACCTTGCTTATTTAACTTCTATGCAGAGTACATCACGAGAAACGCTGGACTGAAAGAAACACAAGCTGGAATCAAGATTGCTGGGAGAAATATCAATAACCTCAGATATGCAGATGATACCACCCTTATGGCAGAAAGTGAAGAGGAGCTAAAAAGCCTCTTGATGAAAGTGAAAGAGGAGAATGAAAAAGTTGGCATAAAGCTTAACATTCAGAAAACGAAGATCATGGCATCCGGTCCCAGCACTTCATGGGAAATAGATGGGGAAACAGTGGAAGTAGTGTCAGACTTCAATTTTTTGGGCTCCAAAATCACTGCAGATAGTGACTGCAGCCATGAAATTAAAAGACGTTTAGTCTTTCGAAGAAAAGTTATGAGCAACCTAGATAGCATATTCAAAAGCAGAGACATTACTTTGCCGACTAAGGTCCGTCTAGTCAAAGCTATGGTTTTTCCTGTGGTCATGTATGGATGTGAGAGTTGGACTGTGAAGAAGGCTGAGAGCTGAAGAATTGATGCTTTTGAACTGTGGTGTTGGAGAAGACTCTTGAGAGTCCCTTGGATTGCAAGAAGATCCAACCAGTCCATTCTGAAGGAGATCAACCCTGGGGTTTCTTTGGAAAGAATGCTGCTAAAGCTGAAACTCCAGTACTTTGGCCACCTCTGGAGAATAGTTGACTCATTGGAAAAGGTTCTGATGCTGGGAAGGATTAGGGGCAGGAGGAAAAGGGGACAACAAAGGATGAGATGGCTGGATGACATCATGGACTAGATGGATGTGAGTCTGAGTGAACTCCAGGAGATGGTGATGAACAGGGAGGCCTGGTGTGCTGCGATTCAGGGGGTCACAAAGAGTCGGACACAACTGAGCAACTGAACTGAACTTAGTTTATAAAAGTGCAGCCTTTTCTCAGGAAACTAACAAACAACAAATCTCAAATTAAACCACCCAAACTTACACCTATAGGAACTAGGAAAAGAACAAACAAAATCCAAAGTTGGTAGAAGGAAATAAATTATAAAGATCAGAGCTGAGGTAAATTAAATAGAGACAAAAATAATAGAAAGGGTCAATAAAACAAAGAGCTATCCTTTAAAAAGATAAATTAAATCAATAAAATTTTAGTCAGTTTCAGCAAAAAAAGAGAGGACCCAAATCAATAAAATCAGAAACGTAAAAGAAGTGCAAATTATACCAAAGAAATACAAAGAATCATAGAGCTTACTATAAACTATATGCCAATAAAATGGACAACATAAACGTGTACAAATTCTTAGAAATGTACAATCTTACAAGACTAAAAAAGGAAAAAAAATTGAACAGAATAATTATCAATAATGAAATTGAATCAGTAATTAAACAATAACTGTCATCAGAAGTCCAGGAACCTTTGTCTTCATGAGTGAATTCTCCTA
The DNA here is from genome assembly GCA_006410735.1 of Raphicerus campestris. Taxonomy (NCBI): domain Eukaryota; kingdom Metazoa; phylum Chordata; class Mammalia; order Artiodactyla; family Bovidae; genus Raphicerus; species Raphicerus campestris. Next base: position 278,776 of record SJYW01026404.1, read on the forward strand.
AGCATATAGAGAAGAGTTAATATCTACTTTTCTCAAACTAGTCAATAAATTTGCAGAGGAAGAATTGCTTCTGAACTCATTCTAAGAGGCCAGCATCTCTCTTGTTACCAAAACCATATAAGGATATCACATAAAAAAGAAAATTAAAGGCCAATATCTCTAATAAACATAGATGCAAAAAATCTCTACAAAATATTAACACACCAAATCCAGTAATATATTAAATAGGCCGTACAACATGATCAATTGGGATTTATTCCAGGAAGTGGATATGGCTTAATATATGCAAAATAATATGATATGTCACATTAAGAAATTGAAGAATAAAAATCATATGATCATTTCAACAGATATGAAATAAGCTTTTGACAAGATTCAATAATCATTTATGATAAAAAGCTCTCCAGAAAGTGGGCATAGACAGAACACACACAATATAATAAGTATGTATATGAAAGCCTACAGCTGACATTATACTCAATGGTGAAAAGCTGAAAGTATTTCTTCTAAGATCAGGAAAAAGACAACAATGCCCACACTTACCACTTTTATTTAACATAATATTGAAAGTCCTAGCTACAGGAATCAGGAATCCAAATTGGAAAGGAAGAAGTAAAACTGTTACTGTTTACAGGTGACATGATACTCTATACAAAAATTCTAAACATGTCACCAAGAAAACTACTAGAACTCATGAAAGAATTATCTAAAGTATAGGCTACAAGATTAATACTCAGGAATCTGTTGCATTTGTATACACTAAAAAGAATTATTAAGAAAAGAAAGAAATCAATCCTATTTACTATGACATGTAAAAGAATAAAATATTTAGGGGAAAATCTGATTAAATAAGCAAAAGGATTGTACTCCAAAAATTATAGCTCATTGATGAATGAAATTGAAGAGGACACAAACAGGAGCAGAGATATACCATGTTCATGGATAGGAAGGACCAACTACCTAAGCCAATCTACAAATTGAATGCAATCTCTATCAAATAACAATGTCATTTTCACAGAATTAGAACAAATATTTCAAAAATAAGTATGGAACACAAAATATCCTGAATGGCCAAAGTTTCATGCTCCCTGATTTCAAAGTGTACTATAAAGCTATACTATACTAAACTATAAATCAAAATTCTATGATATAGACACATAAATCAATGGTAGAGAATAGAAATCCCATAAATAAACTCACACTTATATGGGGCAATTAATCTATGACAAAGGAGGTATAAATATGCATTGGGAAAGGATCACTTCTGGGAAAACAGGACAGTTACATGCAAAACAAACAAATGGGGCTACTTTTTCCACACAAAATACAAAAACAAAGCCCAAATGGATTAAATACTTAAATATAACACCTGAAACCATAATACCTCTAAAGGAAAACATAGACAGTACTCTGTGAAATCTGTATTAGCAAGATTGTTATGGATATGTCTCCTCAGGCAAGGGAAACAATAGAAAAAGAAGTCAACTATATCAAACTAAAAACAAAAACAAAAACAAACCTTTTGAACAGCAAAGGAAACTATCAATGAAATGAAAAGGCTACATAGTTCACTGTGGGGGGAGATATTTGTAAGTAGTGTATCTAGTAAGAGGTTAACATTCAAGATATACACATGCCATCAAAAAACTAAACAGTTGGATTAAAAAATGAGCAGAGGACCTGAATATATATTTTCCCAAAGGCAACATACAGATGACCAAGAGACATATTACAAGATGCTTAACATCACTAATCATCAGAGAAATGCAAAAAAANTAAAAAAGGAAAAAAAATTGAACAGAATAATTATCAATAATGAAATTGAATCAGTAATTAAACAATAACTGTCATCAGAAGTCCAGGAACCTTTGTCTTCATGAGTGAATTCTCCTAAGCATATAGAGAAGAGTTAATATCTACTTTTCTCAAACTAGTCAATAAATTTGCAGAGGAAGAATTGCTTCTGAACTCATTCTAAGAGGCCAGCATCTCTCTTGTTACCAAAACCATATAAGGATATCACATAAAAAAGAAAATTAAAGGCCAATATCTCTAATAAACATAGATGCAAAAAATCTCTACAAAATATTAACACACCAAATCCAGTAATATATTAAATAGGCCGTACAACATGATCAATTGGGATTTATTCCAGGAAGTGGATATGGCTTAATATATGCAAAATAATATGATATGTCACATTAAGAAATTGAAGAATAAAAATCATATGATCATTTCAACAGATATGAAATAAGCTTTTGACAAGATTCAATAATCATTTATGATAAAAAGCTCTCCAGAAAGTGGGCATAGACAGAACACACACAATATAATAAGTATGTATATGAAAGCCTACAGCTGACATTATACTCAATGGTGAAAAGCTGAAAGTATTTCTTCTAAGATCAGGAAAAAGACAACAATGCCCACACTTACCACTTTTATTTAACATAATATTGAAAGTCCTAGCTACAGGAATCAGGAATCCAAATTGGAAAGGAAGAAGTAAAACTGTTACTGTTTACAGGTGACATGATACTCTATACAAAAATTCTAAACATGTCACCAAGAAAACTACTAGAACTCATGAAAGAATTATCTAAAGTATAGGCTACAAGATTAATACTCAGGAATCTGTTGCATTTGTATACACTAAAAAGAATTATTAAGAAAAGAAAGAAATCAATCCTATTTACTATGACATGTAAAAGAATAAAATATTTAGGGGAAAATCTGATTAAATAAGCAAAAGGATTGTACTCCAAAAATTATAGCTCATTGATGAATGAAATTGAAGAGGACACAAACAGGAGCAGAGATATACCATGTTCATGGATAGGAAGGACCAACTACCTAAGCCAATCTACAAATTGAATGCAATCTCTATCAAATAACAATGTCATTTTCACAGAATTAGAACAAATATTTCAAAAATAAGTATGGAACACAAAATATCCTGAATGGCCAAAGTTTCATGCTCCCTGATTTCAAAGTGTACTATAAAGCTATACTATACTAAACTATAAATCAAAATTCTATGATATAGACACATAAATCAATGGTAGAGAATAGAAATCCCATAAATAAACTCACACTTATATGGGGCAATTAATCTATGACAAAGGAGGTATAAATATGCATTGGGAAAGGATCACTTCTGGGAAAACAGGACAGTTACATGCAAAACAAACAAATGGGGCTACTTTTTCCACACAAAATACAAAAACAAAGCCCAAATGGATTAAATACTTAAATATAACACCTGAAACCATAATACCTCTAAAGGAAAACATAGACAGTACTCTGTGAAATCTGTATTAGCAAGATTGTTATGGATATGTCTCCTCAGGCAAGGGAAACAATAGAAAAAGAAGTCAACTATATCAAACTAAAAACAAAAACAAAAACAAACCTTTTGAACAGCAAAGGAAACTATCAATGAAATGAAAAGGCTACATAGTTCACTGTGGGGGGAGATATTTGTAAGTAGTGTATCTAGTAAGAGGTTAACATTCAAGATATACACATGCCATCAAAAAACTAAACAGTTGGATTAAAAAATGAGCAGAGGACCTGAATATATATTTTCCCAAAGGCAACATACAGATGACCAAGAGACATATTACAAGATGCTTAACATCACTAATCATCAGAGAAATGCAAAAAAAAAAAAACTAAAATGAGATATCACCTCACACTTGCCAAATGGCAATTATCAAGAATTACAAAAATAAAAGTTTTGGCAAACATTTGGAGAAAATTGTACCCTTGTGTACTGTTGGTTGGAATTTAAATGAACACACTCACTATGGAAAAAAATTATAGAAATTTCTCAAGGAGGTAAAAATAGAAATTATCCTACAATCTAGCAATACCACTCCTGAATATTTATCCTAACAAAACAAATACAATAATTAGATATAATATATGCACTCCTATTTCTTGCAAAGTTATTTACAATAGCCATTATAAGGAAGCAAACCAAGTGTCCATCAATAAATGAATGAATATTAAAGATGTGGTGAAGTGAAGTGAACTGAAGTCGCTCAATCGCGTCTGACTCTTTACGACCCCATGGTCAACAGGCTCCTCCATCCAATGGATTTTCTAGGCAAGAGTACTGGAGTGGGTTGCCATTTCCTTCTCCAGGGAACTTCCCGACCCAGGGAGCACATCCAAGTCTCCCACATTGTAGACAGATGCTTTACCATCTAAGCCACCAGGGAAATCAAGATGTGGTTCAGTTCAGTCCAGTCGCTCAGTCGTGTCCGACTTTTTGTGACCCTATGAATCACAGCACGCCAGGCCTCCCTGTCCATCACCAACTCTTTGAGTTCACTCAGACTCATGTCCATTGAGTTAGTGATGCCATCCAGCCATCTCATCCTCTGTCGTCCCCTTCTCCTCCTGCTCCCAATCTCTCCCAGCATCAGAGTCTTTTCCAGTGAGTCAACTCTTTGTATGAGATGGCCAAAGTACTGCAATTTAACATTATTTAGTTATAAAAAGGATGAAATCTTACCATTCACAATTACATGAGAGGACCTTCAGTTCAGTTAAGTTCAGTCTCTCAGTCACGTCTGACTCTTTGTGAATCCATGAACTGCAGCACACCAGGCCTTCCTGTCCATCACCAACTCCTGTAATTCCCTCACAGTCATGTCCATCGAGTCGGTGATGCCATCTAACCATCTCATCCTCAATCATCCCTTTCTCCTCCTGCCCCCAATCTCTCCCAACATCAGAGTCTTTTCCAATGAGTAAACTCTTCGCATGAGGTAGGTGGCCAAAATATTGCAGTTTCAGCTTCAACATCAGTCCTTCCATGCCACCCAGGACTGATCTCCTTGAGGATGGACTGATTGGATCTCCTTGCAGTCCAAGGGACTCTCAAGAGTCTTCTCCAACACCATAGTTCAAAAGCATCAATTCTTTNACATCAGTCCTTCCATGCCACCCAGGACTGATCTCCTTGAGGATGGACTGATTGGATCTCCTTGCAGTCCAAGGGACTCTCAAGAGTCTTCTCCAACACCATAGTTCAAAAGCATCAATTCTTTGGCATTCAGCTTTCTTCAAGAGTCCAACTCTCACATCCATACATGACCACTGGAAAAACCATAGCCTTGACTAGATGGACCTTTGTTGGCAAAGTAACGTCTCTACTTTTTAATATGCTATCTAGGTTGGTCATAACCTTCCTTCCAATGAGTGAGTGTCTTTTAATTTCATGGCTGCAATCACTATCTGAAGTGATTTTGGAGTTCAAAAAAATAAAGTCTGACACTGTGTCCACTGTTTCTCCATCTATTTCCCATGAAGTGACAGGACCAGATGCCACAATCTTAGTTTTATGAACATTGAGCTTTAAGCCAACTTTTTCGCTCTACTCTTTCACTTTCATCAAGAAGTGTTGGGAGCCACATTAGTCATTACTGACAAAATGGAGGCATGGCCCCCTACCCCTTCTCCTCATTCCGCAGGCACAGATCCCAGGATGAAGAATTAGGCCTTTTAATTCTGACTTGTCTTTTCCTCTCCTCGGATGATTTGACTGAAAAGGAATATTAAGGTGCTTATTGTTCTTGAGAGGAGCATGAGAAGGCACAATGCCTTCAGCAGCTATGCTCAGAAAATAATTCATAAAGTTAATCATTGACATTTGTTCAAGGACTTTTACAAAAGAGTGTTCCAGGATGAGCACATAAGCTGCACTTTGAGGCCATGGGAGGGATTGATATCTGAAGCCTATTTGTGAGAAGAATGTTTATGGCAAAGGTGTTTACTGAAATTAGGGCTTAGAAAAATTCAAATAGTTAGAAGTTAAAGATTTAAGGAATTTCATAAAATTAGCATATTTTACTATAGCTTATAGAAATTAGGAAATTTTAGAGACACTATAGCTAGAAGCCTTTTTAAGAGATAGTGAGCTCAGGATGTTAGGGGCAAACAGGATTAGGAAGATAAGTAGTAAACTGAGGAATGTTTCATGAGTTGCAATGTAAATACTGCCTGAGCCACCAGGGAAGCCCAAGTTAACTATAGGACACATTAGAAGAGGTAGATAATAGATGATAAGGCTGATTCTGAGAGAATCACTGAAGCAGGAATTCTGAAGAGCAACAATGATTTATGAAGATAATAAATCTGGGAGAGGAGGAATTGAAACTGTCAAACCTCTGGCCTAATGTTTTTGTAAAAGTATGAAAGAGAATCTTAAACTTGGAATAAATAGGCAGTCCAAAAGAAAAATAAGAGGTTGTCTCATTGCTGACAACATTCACCTCTTAATGTTGAATACTTGGCTGTTGGAGTTGTACTCTGGCAAAGAGGCTTTTAGTTCCTCTTCACTTTCTGCCATTAAAGTGGTGTCATCTGCATATCTGAGGTTATTGATATTTTTCCTGGAAATCTTATTTCCAGCTTATGCTTCCTCCAGCCCAGCATTTTGCATGATGTACTCTGTATATAAGTTAAATAAGCAGAGTGACAATATACAGTCTTGACATACTTATTTTACTATTTGGAATCAGTTTGCTGTTCCATGTTCAGTTCTAACTGTTGCTTCCTGACCTGCATATAGGTTTCTCAAGAGGCAGGTCAGGTGGTCTGGTATTTCCATCTCTTTCAGAATTTTCCACAGTTTATTGTGATCCACACAGTCAAAAGGCTTTGGCACAGTCAATAAAGCAGAGATAGATGTTTTTCTGGAACTCTCCTGCTTTTTTGATGATCCAGTGGATGTTGGCAATTTGGTCTCTGGTTCCTCTGCCTTTTCTAAAACCAGCTTGAACATCAGGGAGTTCATGGTTCATGTATTGCTGAAGCCTGGCTTGGAGAATTTTGAGCATTACTTTACTAGCATGTGAGATGAGTGCAATGTGCGATAGTTTGAGCATTTTTTGGCCTTGCTTTTCTTTGGAATTGGAATGAAAACTGACCTTTTCCATTCCTGCAGCCACTGTTGAGTTTCCCAAATTTGCTGGCATATTGAGTGAAGCACTTTCACAGCATCATCTTTCAGGATTCGAAATAGTTCAACTGGAATTCTATCACCTCCACTAGCTTTGTTCATAGTGATGCTTTCTAAGGCCCACTTGCCTTCACATTCCAAGATGTCTGGCTCTAGGTGCGTGATCACATCATCATGATTATCTTGGTCATGAAGATCTTTTTTGTACAGTTCTTCCATGTATTCTTGCCACCGCTTCTTAATATCTTCTGCTTCTGAAATGATATGGCCCATATCATTTCTGTCCTTTATCAAGCCCATCTTTGCATGAAATGTTCCCTTGGTATCTCTAATTTTCTTGAAGAGATCTCTAGTCTTTCCCATTCTATTGTTTTCTTATATTTCTTTTGAAGATTTTCTTATCTCTCCTTTCTATTATTTGGGATTCTGCATTCAGATGGTATATCTTTCATTTTCTCCTTTGCCTTTAGCTTTTCTTCTTTTCTCAGAGATTTATAAGTCCCCCTCAGACAACCATTTTGCTTTTTTGCATTTCTTTTTCTGGTGGATGGCCATGATCAATGCTTCCTGTACAATGTCACAAACCTCCATCTATAGTTCAGGTATTCTGTCTATCATATCTAATCCCTTGATTCTATTAGTCATTTCCATTGTATAACCATAAGGGATTTGATTTATATCATACCTGAATGGCCTTGTAGTTTTCCCTACTTTCTTTAATTTAATATGATTTGGCAATGAGGAATTCATGATCTGAGTCACAGTCAGCTCCCAGTCTTGTTTTTGCTGACTGTATAGAGCTTCTTTATTTCTAGCTGCAAAGAATACAATCAATATGATTTTGGTATTGACCGTCTAGTGGTATCCATTTGTAGAGTCTCATATACATCATAACATTTATTAATATCAACTTTATAGAGACTAGCCTTTTGAACATCTAACTAAAGATTAACATTAAGAAAGAAGAAGAAGAAGAAGAAGAAAAAGAAGAAGAAGAAGAAGAAGAAGAAGAAGAAGAAGAAGAAGAAGAAGAAGAAGAAGAAGGAGAAGAAGAAGGAGAAGAAGAAGTGAAGTCGCTTAGTCACGTTTGACTCTTTGCTACCCCACGGACTGTAACCTACCAGCCTCCTCCATCCATGGAATTTTCTAGGAAAGAATACTAGAGTGAGCTGCCATTTCCTTCTCCAGGGGATCTTCCTAACCCAGGGGTCGAATCTGGGTCTCCTGCACTGTAGGGAGACGATTTACCATCTGAGGCACTAGGGAAGGCATTAAGAAAACAAGATTGGAAATCAGGATATCTGAAACTCAGTGGCTATCCTAACATCGCTTACTATAAGTGTGATCACTTACTCTATAGCACTCTGCAATATGTAAATAATAACTAACTGGTCCCAATTCATGAAAATACATAATTTCAGTCTTGTGCAAATCACTTCTGGATTAGATAACTATTTCCATGGAAATGAGTACTTATTCTCATTAAAATTTTTGAATACTACTACCAGTAATCATGTCTTTGTGTCTTGTTTTGACTCAGTTTACAAATGTGATGTTTAACTAACTAGCACAGTTTGACTCAGGGCAACCAAAGGCAGAGTTTAAAAATAAGAATAGAAAGAAAGGAAGGAAAGAAGGAAGGAAGACACCTCACTTGGGAAGAAGATAAATTATAAGGTTGTAGAAAGAAGCCAATTCACCAGAGCTCCCTAACCTTGAGCACAAACTAACCTTGAATCAGCAAAATGGTGATAATTAACTCATTGAAAAAAATTGTTTTCAGTCCTCCAGGCCTAGGTTCTGTTCACTTTCTGTTTTCTCTCTGGCCCTGACTCTGTTACTGATTAACATGTACTGGTGGCTGATTTACTGATTACATAATTATGGAAGAAACTGTTTCTTTCACAGAGGAAAGAGCATTGGCATGCAGTTAGTATATCCAAGTTCTCAGCCATATTCCATTGGTCTTTTTCTTTAACCTGACACAAATTATCAGTATTCCCTGGGCTTCAAATTCTTCTGCCAAATGAGACGGTTGGGTTTTATGACATATGAGACCCCTTCTAGTTCTGTCATTCAGTGTCTCTAAGAAGGAATATCAGACTTTTTGAGAAAGTACAGGTAAATTAATGCAAGTGTGTGGGACACTGGGGGACTAGTAAGACACAAAGTATCTGGGGTAGATTAGTGAAGGCCACAGAAGGTTATAACTTCAAAGTAGCAAAGATTAAAGGATAATATGCTTTATGATTGTGGATACTACACCCAGCCCCCTTTGTTTATCCTTCACTTATGTGAACACCTATGGACCATATAGATTAGTATCATAGTCAGAGGACAGCTAGTAAAGGTAAGAACAGGCACCAGACCTAAGTTCAGTTAAAATGGGAAGTAGGAAATACCTAACCCCTTCCCTTGCTTTTCCCAGAAAGTTCCATTAGAAATTGGTTCAAGGAGAGGAATCAAGATGGCAGAATAGGAGGACATGGAATTCACCTCTCTTCACAAGTACATCAAGAATATATCTAAATATAGAACAATTCTCACAGAGCACTTGTTGAACACTAGCAGAAAACTTTGTACATCTAAAAGAATAAGAAAAATCCCCATACGACTGGAAAAAATAAAAATAAAAGAGAAAACAAGAAGGATCCAGCACCCTTTGTGGGAAGTTGAAAGTGAAGAGAGGTTCCCACACTCAGAAAAGCCTCTTCACAGTAGGGAAATAAACTGGGGCAGAAAGGAAACTTCAGGCAGGCTGGAGGGGAACACAGAAATCAGTCAGTCTGTGGGACACAGAACGGTTTAAGAAGTGTGCTTATGATTCATACCACAACCTGGCATATCCCAGCCTGAGTCATGTGTCTCCTGGTAAGGAGGGAGTTTGGGTGCTGGGAAGTGGGGTTTGACGAACAGACACAGGGAAAGTACAGCTATTGGTGTCCTAAAGGACAGCTGAAGTGACAGCCTGAAGGGATGGGAGTGAGGAGATCCACAACTGACAGAGTTTATGGGAGAAGCCTGAGTCACGGTAGAAGCAATATGTCATTGTTGACTGGCATTCAAGGGGCAGGGCCACCATTGCAACCTCTTAACCCACCAACTGTCCCCCGCCTTCACGGGCACTGGGAGGGACACCCATTTGTGTAGTTTCACTCACTCCTCAAGCCAAAGCCTCTTCCACACATGCAGGCTCTGGGGTTCTGATGATCTCCATCCTGAAAGCCTCCATTGGCCATGCAAGCTCCAGTGGACCTGCAAGGTTTTTTGAGAATCAACCCTGGGAACTCCAGCCTGAAATGGTAATTTGGCAGTGCCAATAGGGGCAGAGTGTTAAAACATGGGGTTAAGAGAGCAGATCTGGGGAGATGACTGCCATTGGCTGTGTGGCGATAACCTAAAGGGGTGGGAATTAAGGGTTCTGGGGAATGAAGAGAGGGGCTCCACTGCCAAGAATGCTCATAGAGTAAACATTGTCTGTCTTGGAAATATAAAAAGATTTCTGAGTGGTACACAAGGGGCATAGCCACTATCCTGGTCTCTCTCCCCACACACCAGCTCCTGCATCTATTGGCTAGGAAGGACTCCCATCAGAGAAAGCTTGCCACAGGTTGTTGCAACTTCCTACCAGTCTCTGCCACTTCAGGCTCTTTATGCACACCCCAGTTGTGCCTGCCTTATTCCTCCCTGGCCTGAGTGAGTAACTGTGTTCCAGTAAGTTGCTACTTTTGCTCCTGATCCCTTGGGTGGAGAACATACTCCTGAAGGTGGTCCATAGGCAGAGGTGGGGCAAAAGATAAAGCTGAATCCTAGAGGTTGTGCAACCAAAGAAAAGCAACAGAAATCTCTCTGTGCAGCTTCACAGGTGGTGAATTAAATCTTTCAAATCAGCATGATAAACCCTGCCCCTTGGGAGTATCTGAATGGACAAGAAATGCTCCCACAACTAAGACTGGTCTAGTCTTAGCAGCTGTGGAAGTTGAGGGCAAGTACACATGGAAGCTGGGTCAGATCAAAGTCAGAGCTGACCCCACAGTGCCCACAGTACATCCAGAGACCTACCTAAAAGTATTGGAGAACCTCCTGGGGAGGTGAGGGTTAGTTGTGACACTGACAGCAGAGGTCTTAGGAAAACAATATTATCACTATTATTTATGTTTCATTGTGTTCTGCTGTTTTATTATTTTTTTAATTTTTCTATATATTTATATTTTACTAATTCTTACTTTGCTGAATTCTCTATTTGTTTTACTTTGTTTTTATCTTTTATTTCAATATTTTGTGGGATTTTTTGCTTTTATTTTATTTTTTTTCTGGTTCTTTTTTTTCCTTGCTTTTTGTTTCCTTTATTTTTTGTTTCATTTTGTTTTGATCATTTATCTTCAGTTCTGTTTGTCTGATTGTTTTCTTTTTTTAGCTGTTACTGTTATTATTGCTGTATGTTTGGTTTTATTTTTCTGCTTGCTTTCTTTTTCTGGCCATGTCAAGTGGCTTGTAGAGTCTTTTTTCTCCTGCCAGAGGTTGGGCTTTAGCCTACAGGGTGGAAGTGGTGAGTCAAGGGCATCAGTGAATTCCCAGGCCCAGGAAATATTAATTGGTGTGGAATCTCCCAAAGGTCTCCATATCAGCACCAAGACGTGGCACCACCCAAGAGCCTAAAGGCTCCAGTGAAGGATATCTCACATTAAACAACCAGTAAAATAGAAACACAGCCCCATCCAGCAGCAGACAGGCTGAATAAAGCTGTATGAAGCTAACAGAGACCCCCAAACACAAAAAACCCAAGTGGCCCTGCCAATCAGAGGGACAAGGCTCAGCTCCAGCCACTAAAGTACAAGAACCACTCCCTCCCAACAAGAGGCCAACACAAGGCCATGAACCAATCACAACCACAAGGAGGCAGACTGCAGAAGAGGAAATATGACCCTGCAACCTATTGCAAAGTATACCACAAACAGTAACTTAGACAGAATGAGATGACAAAGAAATATGTTACAGATGAAGGAGCAAGGTAAAAGAACACAAGACTTAATAAATGAAGAGGAAATAGGCAATATACCTTAAAAAGAATTCAGAGTAATTATAGTAAAGATGATCCATTATCTCAGAGATAGAAAAAAAGACATGGCTCAAAAAGATAAAATAAATTTTTAACAAGGGCTTAGAAAAACTAAAGAACAAGCAAACAGTGATGAAAAGCACAATAACTGAGCTGAAAAGTAGACTAGAATGAATCAATAGCAGAATAACTAAGGCAGTAGAATGGATAAGTAAATTGGAAGGTAGAATGATAGAAATAATTGCTACAAAGTAGAAAAAATAAAAGGAAAAAAAAGAAAAGCAATGAGGGCAGTCTGAGAGACTTCTGGGATATTTTAAACACAGAGGCATTCAAATAATAGAAGTCCCAGAAGAAGAAAGGACTTTGAGAAAATATTTGGAGAATATAATAGAAACTTCCATAACATGGGAAAGGAATTAATCAGCCAAATCTAAGAAGTGCAGAGAATCCCATACAGGATAAACCTAAGGAGAAACACACTGGGACTTATATTAATCAAACTAACAACAACAAGAAAAAATACAAAGAAAATATATTAAAAACAGCAAGAGAAAAGCAACAAATAATTCACAAGGTAATCCCCATAAGGTTAAGAGCTGGATTTTTTTTTTAGCAGAAACTCTGTAGACTAAAAGAAAATGGTTTAACATATTTAAAGAGATTAAAGAGGAAAAAACTACAACAAATATTGGTCTACCAAGCAAAGATCTCATTCAAATTTGATGGATAGATCAAAACCATCAAAAACAAACAAACAAAGAAAAATCAAAAACAAACAAATAAACAAAAATAAAAAACAAGTGAAAGTTAAGATAATTTAGCACCACCAAATCAGATTTACAAGAAATGCTAGGCAGGAAGAAAAAGATATACAAAAACAAAGTCATAACAATTAAGAAAATCAGAAGAGGAACATATATATCAATAATTACCTTAAATGTAAAGGGATTAAAGTTTCAACCAAAGACACAGACTGCCTGGATGAATATAAAAACAAGACCTGTACATATGCTGTTTATAAGAAACCCACACTTCAGATCTAGAGATACATACAGATTGAAAATGAGGGGATTGAAAAAGATATTCCATGCAAATGGAAAACAAAAAAAAGTGGGAGTAACTATACTCATATCAGACAAAGTGAAAATTAAAGTCACTCAGTTATATCTGACTCTTTGTCATATCATGCACTATGCAGTCCATGGAATTCTCCAGGCCAGAACACTGGAGTGCCTTTTCTTTCTCCAGGGGATTTTCCCAACCTAGGGATCAAAGCCAGGTCTACCATATTGCAGGCAGATTCTTTACCAGCTGAGCCACAAGGGAAGTCCAAGAAAACTGGAGTGGATGGCCTATCCCTTCTCCAATCCACAAATGTCTCTGCTTTTTAATATGCTGTCTAAGTTAGTCATAATATTTTCTTCAAAGGAACAAGTTTCTTTTAATTTCATGGCTACAGTTACCATCTGCAGTGATTTTGGAGCCCCGCTCCCAAAATAAAGTCTCTTAGTTTCCATTGTTTCCCCATCTATTTGCCATGAAGTGATGAGACCAGATGCCACAATCTTAGTTTTCTGAACATTGAGTTTTAAGCCAACTTTTTCACTCTTCTCTTTCACTTTCATCAAGGCGCTCTTTAGTTCTTCACTTTCTGCCATAATTGTGGTGTTATCTGCATATCTGAGGTTATTGATATTTCTCCCTGCAATCGTGATTCCAGCTTGTGGTTCATCCAGCATTTCTCATGACGTACTCTGCATATAAGTTAAATAAGGAGGGTGACAATATACAGACTTGATATACTCTTTTAAAAAATCATTTTTGCCTAGTCACTGAAACCATAAACAAGAAGAAAAAGTAAACCTCAGAATGGAATGATATATTTGCAACTGAAGCAACTGACAATGGATTAATATACAAAATATACAAATAGCTCATGAATTCCAATATCAAAAGAAGCAAAAACCCATTCAAAAAATGACTGAAGAACTAAGGAGACATTTCTATAAAGAAGACATACAGATAGCCAACAAACATGAAAAGATTCTCAGTATTACTAATCATTAGAAAAATCCAAATCAAAACTACAGTGATGTAACACCTCACAGCAGTCAAAATGGCTGTCATCAAAACATCTACAAAGAATAAATGCTCGAGAGGATGTGAAGAAAAGGTAACCCTCTTATACTCTTTGTGGGAATGTAAATTGATATAGTTGTTATGGAGAACAGTATTGAGGTTCCTTTAAAAGTAAAAAAAAAAAAAAGAAGAAGAAGAAGAAGAAGAAGAACTACCATATGACTCAGAAAACCCACTCCTTGACATATATCCTAATAAAACAATAATTCCAAAAGATACACATACTCCAATGTTTATTGCAGCACTAATTTCAATAATCAGAACGTGAAGGCTACCTAAATGTTTATCAACACAAGAATCGAGAAAGAACATGTGGTACATATATATAATAGAATATTATTCAGCCATAAAAAGAAACTAATTTGTACCGTTTGTAGAGAGAGATGGATAGACCTAGAGATTTTCATAGAGAGTGAAATAAGTCAGAAAGAGAAAAACAAATACCATATAAGATTGCTTATATGTGGAATTTACAAAAATGGCACAGATGAACTTATTTACAAAGCTGAAATAAAGACACAGATGTAGAAAACAAATGTGTGGATAGTGTACAAGTTGGGAAGTGGGATGGCTTGAACTACAAGACTGACACTGATGTATATACCCTACCATATATAAAATAGATAACTAGCGAGAATAAAGTTTAGAACACAGGGAAATCTACTCAATGCTCTGTAGGTATCAAAATAGGAAGGAAACTCTTCCTATACATAGGAAACCCATTCTATGTATAAAATAATGTATACATATAGTGGATTCACTTTCTTGGACAACAGAAACAAACTCAATTTTGTAAAGCAACAACACTCCAATAAAGATTAAAGAAATAGTTTCAAAATATTAATGCAAAAAGTTGGTAGCAAAACATTGTGCATATTACAGTTTCAGTTTTGTTTATATAATTAATGGGAAAAAAGCATACCAGAGTTGTAATAGTGATTATCTCAGAGCACAAATAACTTTCCATTCTGTGCTTTTATGTGTTTTAAAAATTGTTTTACTATAATCTTCTTAATGGACTCCAGTTCAGTTCAGTCACTCAGTCGTGCCTGACTCTTTATGAACCCATGCATTGCAGCACTCCAGGCATCACCAATTAGCTTGCTCACCCTCAGGCATCCTCTTCTCCTCCTGCCTTCATTTTCCTAGCATCAGGGTGTTTTCCAATGAGTCAATTCTTTGCATCATGTGGCCAAAGTATTGGAGTTTCAGCTTCAGCATCGGTTCTTCCAAACAATATTCAGGACTGATTTCCTTTAGGATTGACTGGTTTGATGTCCTTGCAGTTCCAGGGTCTCTCAAGAGTCTTCCTCAACACCACACTTCAAAAGGATCAATTCTTCACCATTCAGCTTTCTTTATAGTCCAACTCTCACATACATACATGACTACTAGAAAAACCATAGCTTTGACTAGACAGAACTTTGTTGGTAAAGTAATGTCTCTGGTTATTAAGAGGTTGTCTACATTAGTCATATCTTTTCTTCCAAGGAACCAGTGTCTTTTATTTTCATGACTACAGTCATCATCTGCAGTGATTTTGGATGGAGTTCCCCAAAATAAAATCTGTCAGTTTCCATTGTTTTCCCATCTATTTGCCATGAAGTGATGGAACCAGATGCCGTGATCTTAGTTTTTTGAATGTTGGATTTTAAGCCAGCATTTTTGCTCTTCTCTTTCACTTTCATCAAGAGGCTCTTTAGTTCTTCTTCACTTTCTGCCATAAAGGTGGTGTCATCTGCCTATCTGAGATTATTGATATTTCTCCCAGTAGTCTTGATTCCAGCTTGTCGTTTATCCAGCCTGGCATTTTTCATGATGTATTCTGCATACAAGTTAAATAAGCAGGGTGACAATGCACAGCCTTGACGTACTTCTTTCCCAATTTGGAACCAGCCCGTTGTTCCATGTCTGGTTCTAACTGTTGCTTCTTGACCTACATACCAATTTCTCAGGAGACAGGTAAAGTGGTCTCATATTCCCACCTTTTGAAGAATTTTCCACAGTTTTCTGTGATCCACACAGTCAAAGGCTTTGGTGTATTCAATAAACCAGCAGTAGATGTTTTTCTGGAACTCTCTTGCTTTTTTGATGATCCCATAGTTGTTAACAATTTGATCTCTGGTTCCTCTGCCTTTTCTAAAACCAGCTTGAACATCTGGAAGTTCATGGTTTATATACTGTTGAAGCCTGGCTTGGAAAATTTTGAGCATTACTTTGCTAGTATGTGAGATGAGTGCAATTGTGTGATAGTTTGAACATCCTTTGGCATTGCTTTTCTTTGGGATTGGAATGAAAACCGACCTTTTCCAGTCTTGCAGTCACTGCTGAGGTTTCCAAATATGCTGGCTTATTGAGTGCAGCACTTTCACAGCACCATCTTTTAGGATTTGAAATAGTTTTTTTTTTTTTTATTCCCTTTTAATACTTTATTCTATTTTACAGTACTGTGTTGATTTTGCCATACATTGACATGAATCATCCACAGGTGTACACGATCTCCCCATGCCAAAGCCCCCTCCCAGCTCCCTCCCCACCCCATCTCCCCGGATCATCCCGTACACCAGCCCCAAGCATCCTGTATCCTGCATTGAACATAGACTGGTGCTTCATTTCTTATATGATAGTATACATGTTTCTGTGTCATTCTCCCAAATCATCC
>SJYW01026404.1:298300-319700 GCA_006410735.1 Raphicerus campestris
AAAAAAAAAAAAAAAAGGAAAAAAAAAGAAAAAAGTTCACTTTTGTTGGGAGATTGAGAGATGTTTTTGTTTCTTTCTTTGTAAAGGCCTTGGGTATTGATAAAATAACAAGGCAAAACAGTTGGACAATCTCTCTCTTGAGCCAAATTTAATTATTCTTATTTTTGTAATCAGTCATTGGCTTCTTATCTGGATGAAGACTTTTGGAGGAGAACCAGAAGGATGAGTTCTAAGGGGAAGATGCTGCTCCACTTCAGCTGGCTCAGTCCTGACTTTGCCAGGGAGGAAGGGCCCAGTGGGGCTTGGCCTGTGTCCGTCCACCAAAGGCTGTCACACGTCTCTGAATCAACAGCCCTCCCCTTCCCAACCAGGCAGCTTGTGTGTACAATCAGCTTCTTCTAGCAACTCTGTATCTGTTGGCTTCGAGAGAATATTTTGCCTCCACATATGTACCCCTTCTCCTTTTTTAAAAGATGGATTTAAACCAAGATGCCTCCAGGAACGAGGACGAAATGAGTATATTCACAGAGGAATCCAAAAGAAATACAATTTTGGGGGAAAATGCAATAATTTTTGACAAGATGGGTGAAGGACAAGAAGTGAGTTATGTCAATTATTGTAGATACAATTCTCTGATTTAAATCTGGAAGAAAAAAAAGGCAGCCTGTTCTTTCTGCTTTTATTGTTATTAACAGCTGAGGTTAGCTAAAGTTATTTAAAATAAAATTAAATTTATGATTCAAGTAGCTTATTTTTCCCTTTAAATCTCACTGTACATATATATGATTTCTTGTAGAAATTGATTTTCTTCTGTTTAATTTTATGGTTTTTATTATCGTACTCTTTGATTTTTCTAAATTTCTGTGTGTGGAAATATAACATTGATTGAATTGCAGTTACCTTTGGCTAGTAATATTTCATTATTTTAATAACCATGATGCCACGTATGGATTTATTTTGGGTTTCAAATCAAAATGTCACTGCCAGAAAGAGCCGTTCCAGACGAGCCTAGCGCCTCCTGCCCCGGCGTGTCCCTGGGATCAGCTGACTTGAGAGTGGTGCAAGGAATTCTCAGCAGAAGTGCACAGACCACTTGTACAGAGAAAAAAGTAATACTCAAAGGAAAAAATTTTCTTTTTTTTTTTTTTAGATTGACTTTGGGAATTTGAATTCTCATCAGTGCAAATATAAATCTCTCTATCCTGCTCCGAGGCTAATTGGTACCATATCTTCCCTTTGTGTCTTGTCACTCTACCACGTCTTGTCTCATCCTGGCCTCTGAGTCAAGGACCCAGTGAACTGACTTTCTAGTTCTCGAAGTTCCAACTGAAAGGCCAGGAAAGCCTGAGAAAGGGATTGTGGAAGAAGCAAAGGTAGCCCCCCCATGCCTCGCCTTTACTGCCCGCCCGGGGCCTGTGAGCGATGACAGCACCTGACATTGTGCACCAGCTACCTCTGCTTCCATGGCAGAGAAAAGGCCATAAGAACTAACAATGGAAGAGGAGCACGGACTCAGACATCAAGGAAGAAGCCATTTTCCCAGGTCCTCTTTTCTGCATCTCATCACCCTTAGTTACAAGTAACATTGAACAGCATCTATTCAGAACCTATACTGAATAAAAAGATTGATGGAAGGAGATGTGTATAAGAGACAGGGTGTACACGATCTCCCCATGCCAAAGCCCCCTCCCAGCTCCCTCCCCACCCCACCTCCCCGGATCATCCCGTACACCAGCCCCAAGCATCCTGTATCCTGCATTGAACATAGACTGGTGCTTCATTTCTTATATGATAGTATACAACTGGAATTCCATCACCTCCACTAGCTTTGTTCATGGTGATGCTTCCTAAGTCCCACTTGACTTTGCATTCCAGGATGTCTGGCTCTTGGTAAGTTACCACACCATCATGGCTATCTGGGTCATTAAGACCTTTCTTTTTAATAATTCTGTGTATTCTTACCAACTCTCCTTAATATCTTGCCACTTCACCTTAATATCCTCTGCTTCTTTTAGGTTCATACCATTTCTGTGCTTACTGTGCCCCTCTTTACATGAAATGTTACATAGTATCTCTGATTTTCTTGAACAGATCACTAGTATTTTCCTTTCTGTTGTTTTCCACTATATATTTGTTCACTCTGGAAAGCTTTCTTATCTCTCCTTGCTATTCTTTGGAACTGTGCATTCAGATGGATATGTCATTCTTTTTCTCATTTGCCTTTCACTTCTCTTCTTTTCTCAATTATTTGTAAGACCTCCTCAGACAGCTGTTTTGCATTTTTGCATTTCTTTTTCTTGGGAATGGTCTTGATCAGCACCTCCTGTACAAAGTCACAAACTTTCATTCATAGTTCTTCAGGCATTTTACCTATAGGTCTAATCCCTTGAATTTTTTTGGTCACTTCCACTGTATACTCGTAAGGGATTTTATTTAGATCATACCTGAATCTTCTAGCAATTTTCTCTACTTTCCTCAATCTAAATCTGAATTTTGCTCTGAGGAGTTCATGATCTGAGCCACAGTCCACTGTTGATCTTTTCTTGTGTGTGTGTGTGTGTTTTGGCTGACTGTATAGTGTTTCTTCATTTTTGGCTTTAAGGAACATAATCGATCTGATTTCGGTATTGACCATCTGGTGATGTCCATGTGTAGAGTCATCACTTTTGTTGTTAGACGACGGTGTTTGCTATTACCAGTGCCTTCTATTGGCAAAACTCTGTTAGCATTTGCCCTGCTTCATTCAAGGTGAAAGGCCAAACTTGCCTATTACTTCAGATATCTCTTGACTTTCCTACTTTTCCATTCCAGTCCCTTATTTTGAAAAGGACATCACCTTTTTGTTGTTGTTGGTGGTGGTGGTGGTAGTGGTGTTAGTTCTAGAAGGTCTTGTAGATCATCATGGGACCGAGATCATTCTGTCATTTTTGAGACTGCAACCAAGTCCTGCATTTTAGAACTATTTGTTGACTATGAGGGCTACTCCATTTCTTCTAAGAGATTCTTGCCCACAGTAGTAGATATAAATGGTCATCTGTGTTAAATTTGCATATTCTGGTCCATTTTAGTTCACTGGTTCCTAAAATGTTGATGTTCACTCTTGCTATCTCCTGTTTGACCACTTCCAATTTACCTTGATTCATGGACCTAAAATTCCAGGTTCCTATGTAATATAGTTCTTTACAGCATCTGACATTACTTCCATCACCAGTCAGATCCACAACTGGGAATTTCCACTTTGGCTCTGTCTCTTCATTCTTTGTGGATTTATTTCTTCGCTGTTCTCCAGTAGCATATTGGGCTTCTACTGACCTGGGAAGTTTCATCTTTTGCTGTCATATATTTTTGATTTTCATACAGTTCTTGGGGTTCTCAAGGTAAGAATACTGAAGTGGTTTGCTATTCCATTCTCATTCTCAAGGTTTATCAGAACTCTACCCTGGCCCCTCGGTCTTGGGTAGCCCTACAGGGAATGGCTCATAGTTTCATTGAGCTAGACAAGGATGAAGCAAAGCAAAGGCTAATAGAGTTCTGCCAAGAGAACACACTGGTCATAGCAAACACCCTCTTCCAACAACACAAGAGAAGACTCTACATATGGACATCACCAGATGGTCAACACTGAAATCAGATTGATTCTATTCTTTGCGGCCAAAGATGGAGAAGCTCTACAGAGTCAGCAAAAACAAGACCAGGAGTTGACTGTGGCTTAGATCATGAACTCCTTATTGCCAAATACAGACTGAAGTTGAAGAAAGTGGAGAAAGCCACTCAGCCATTCAGATATGACTTAAATCAAATCCTTTATGACCATACAGTGGAAGTGAGAAATCGATTTAAGGGATTAGATCTGATATACAGAGTGCCTGATGAACTATGGATGGAAGTTCGTGACATTGTACAGGAGACAGGAATCAAGATCATCCAAGAAAAATAAATTCAAAAAAAGCAAAATGGTTGTCTGAAGAGGCCTTACAAATAGCTGTGGAAAGAAGGGAAGCAAAAAGCAAAGGAGAAAAAGAAAGATATACCCATTTGAATGCAGAGTTCCAAAGAATGGCAAGGAGAGATAAGAAAGCCTTCGTCAGTGATCAATGCAAAGAAATAGAGGAAAACAATAGAATGGGAAAGACTAGAGGTCTTTTCAAGAAAATTAGAGATGCCAAGGGAACATTTCATGCAAAGATGGGGCTCAATAAAGGACAGAAATGGTAGAGACCTAACAGAAGCAGAAGATATTAAGAAGAGGTGACAAGAATTCACAGAAGAACTGTACAAAAAAGATCTTCAGCATCGGTCTGGGGCCCAGTTCCCCTNAAGAATTGATATTTTTGAACTGTGGTGTTGGAGAAGACTCTTGAGAGTCCCTTGGACTGCAAGGAGGTCCAACCAGTCCATTCTGAAGGAGATCAGCCCTGGGATTTCTTTGGAAGGACTGATGCTAAAGCTGAAACTCCAGTACTTTGGCCACCTCATGCGAAGAGTTGACTCATTGGAAAAGACTCTGATGTTTGGAGGGATTGGGGGCAGGAGGAGAAGGGGACGACCGAGGATGAGATGGCTGGATGGCATCACTGACTTGATGGACATGAGTCTGAGTGAATTCCGGGAGTTGGTGATGGACAGGGAGGCCTGGCGTGCTGCAGTTCATGGGGTCGCAAAGAGTTGGACACGACTGAGCGACTGAACTGAACTGAGTCACCAGGGAAGCCCTCTATGGAATCTCTAAACTCCACCAATTAGTTCATCTATTTATGAGACCCAGAGATGGGGAAACTCTAATATAAGGTGTAGGTCTCCTGTTATGCTCTCCAGATAGAAAGTTATTGAAGTACTGATTCTGTCCACTCGCTGATAGTATTATCAAATGAGATGCAAATTTTCAATGGATTAACTACAATTTTCAAGTCAAAGTTCTTTGTGTTAGTTATGACATTACCATATAAAATGGAAAGAATTTTTACTTCAGAGAATGGATACTCTTCATAACTTTACTTGGCTAATCACCAAAGCATAATTTGGAAGAGTTCTTAATTCATGGGGCATGGTAGACATGGATTCCTAACTTTCTCTACTGGCTGCCTCTTTGTAAGATCTTAACCAGTAGATAGATCTGAATCCTTGCCCTGAATAAATTCACCACCCTTGGACTCCCTAATTATCATAAGCCTTCAGTTCTATTTGTATATAAAATATCAGGACAAATTCTAGGGCTCTTAACAATAGCACAATGGAATCAGAGTCCAGTTGATTATATCCCCCTATTTTCACCCCATAGCAAAAGCCCATCTAACAACTTTGGGTACAAGGGCAGCAGCTGGAACTAAACTTTACTATTTATATTTAACTCACGGTCCCTGATGCAGTTTAGACCTTATTATGTTTTTTTGTTTGTTTCTTTTGTTTTGTTCAGATCTTGTTTTTTAATTAATTAGTTAATTATAAGATAAGTGATCTTTTTTGCATCATGCAGGATCTTTCATTGAGGTGCACAGATCTCTAGTTTTGGCCCATGGTTCTGGAGTGTGTGAAAGCAACAGTCGCAGCACCAGCTTAGCTGCCCTAACACATGTGGGATCTTAGTGATTGAACTTGCAACCCCTGCATCACAAGGTAGATTCTTACTGGACCCCTGGACCATCAGGGAAATCCCCAGATTTTATTTTTGACAAAAATACCTTTCATTTTTCTGCCTCTAGATTGCCTTCCTAAAAAACCATATCCTCTCATCCTGCACATATGTCATCTGTTGCAGAAATACGCTGGGCTCCACTGCTGTTCTGTCTCACTCAGTGGAAAGCAGACGTCACAACTGTCATGTGCTTATTTGGGAATTTATCTGCCTCATTCTGACTTCTTTGAAACTCGTTTAAAAGTCCACATCTGTGTGGATGGGCACTAGTTGAGTACCAAACAAGGATGCAGTCAAGCTAGACATGCTGGCACAACGCACTCAGCGTTGCTTTCCCAGTGGCTCAGTGGTAAAGAATCTGCCTGCAGTGCAGGAGCTGCAGGAGCCATGGGTTTGATCCTTGGGTTAGGAAGATCCCCTGGAGGAGGGCATGGCAACCCACTCTAGTCTTCTAGAAGAGCCTGGCAGGCTACAGTCCATAGGGTTGCAGAGAGTTGAACACTTAAGTCTTAAGTGACTTAGCATGCACTCAAACCATCTCAGTTCAGTTCAGTCGTTCAGTCGTGTCCGACTCTTTGCGACTCCATGAATCACAGCTCGCCAGGCCTCTCTGTTCATCACCATCTCCTGGAGTTCACTCCGATTCACGTCCATCGAGTCTGTGATGCTATCCAGCCATCTCATCCTCGGTCGTCCCCTTCTCCTCCTGCCCCCAACCCCTCTACCAGAGGCCAAATTTGCACAAGAGTTTGACAGTCTTTTCTGTAGCAAATTATGTGATATGATAAAAATTACATTTTTGAAGTACCCTGGAGGCTCAGTAGTTAGGACTCAGGGCTTTCACTGTTGGGGCCAGCAGCCCAACACCCTGATCAAGGTGTTCCTGACCCCACACATCATGTGGCATGACCCCCCAAAACAAAAATTTTATCTTTTGAAGAAATATTTGTTTTCTTAACTAAAAATTCATTAAATAGAACAAAGAAGGTAATGGTTTTTGCTATTTTAAGGCCCCAGATTTCAAAATAAAAGAATGCTAAATGCTATGGTGTGTTTTTTGCTCCAGGTTTTCAGTTCCAGACCAAAGTAGACAGGATCATAAACAATACAAGTAGTATGATGTCTTTGTAGCATGTCAACCTAGCTAAGTTCAAACTAACTTTCCCAAAATTTCTTTCCCTGCATGATTCTGAGTTACAGTTGGCCACAGGAGAAGCCTGAGCATTTTTTGAAAGGCCTGAGTGAATTAGCTGTCATGTTTTTTCACATTGAAAGTCAGTATACTGTGTCAGGCATTGTCATAGTGAGCACATATTGTCACTGATCTGCTAATGCACGTTGTGAGGGTTACAGTGGTTTCCAATGCATAGTTCCTCAAGCAAACCCATATCTCCTCAATCAACTTTTCCTAGTCCTGGGTCAAATGCATAAGTAGTTTCATGGTGAAGGGCACCGGCTTCTCCTGCAGTTCACTCAACACCATGATTTACCCTTGTGGTTTCTAGTTTATCCTTATAGATTCTAGTTCTTGCTCATCCCTACTTTAATATCCAGCTGCCTTGGTTACTAGCCTGAATGACTTCAAGTCCTACACAATACAGAGCCAACAGCCTTGCACAGACTTCTTAATCAGCTACCATAATTGTCTAAGGTCTAATGCCTATAATAAATTTCTTATTGAATTACCCATGGTGTTTCTGATTCTGTCTTCAAACTCTGCCTGATATAAGAAGTCGGTACACATATGCAAAAAGCATCTTAAAAGATTCTTGCTCCTTGAAAGAAAAACTATGGCAAACCTCAGTTCAGTTCAGTTCAGTCACTCAGTCGTATCCAACTCTTTGAGACCCCATGGACTGCAGCATGCCAGGCAAACCTAGACAGTATATTAAAAAGCAAAGACATTACCTTGCCAATAGAGGTCCAGATAATCAAAGCTATGGTTTTTCCAATAGTCGTGTATGGATGTGAGAGTTGGACCATAAAGAAGGCTGAGTGCCAAAGGATTGATGCTTTTGAGCTGTGGTGTTGGAGAAGACCCTTGAGAGTCCCTTGGGCTGCGAGGAGATCAAACCAGTCAATCCTAAAGGAAATCAGGTCTGAATATTCACTAGAAGGACTGATGCCGAAGCTGAAACTCCAATAGTTTGCTCACCTGATGTGAAGAGCTGGCTCATTGGAAAAGACCCTGATGCTGGGAAAGATTGAAGGCAGGAGGAGAAGGGGATGAGAGGACTCAATAGTTGGATGGTATCACCAACTCAGTGCACATGAGTTTGAGCAAGCTCTGGGCGATGATGGACAGGGAAACCTGGTGTGCTGTCCATGGGGTCACAAAGAGTCGGGCATGACTGAGCAACTGAACAACAACAAAGAAGGAACATAAAATTACATTTGGTACATTCATCGAGTGCTATGTACCAGACATTTTACTAAGTGTGCCTTATCTGTTTTGATCTCTACTATAACACTATTTTCCAGGTAAGGAAACTGAGCTCAAAGAGATTAATAATTTTGCCCAAGAACACACTGCTAGAATATCAAAAGCTGGGCAATTGAGAGCTTCTATTCAAAACTCCTGTCATCCTGCCTCCCCAAGGTGCATAAACTCTGCACGGCAGTGATATCTGGGCACAGAATGGTAATTTCTTTTTTTACTTCATGGGTATTTTGACTTCATTCATTTTTGTTTTTTGAAACAGAATAAAAGAAACCTCATTTTAAATGGAGTTAAGGGGCCAGAATGGGGAGCCCTCCTGCACTACCACTTGTCATCAATTACAAATCCCAACAGGAACCATCAATTACAGATCTAAACAGGAAGAGTTCTTCTTGCCCAGCAATAAGTCCGGCCAATGGGAAAAGCTTGGCCACCCTGATTCTCACTTTTTTCCAATGGACTTTTGTTCAAAATTACACCTCCCAACTTCCTCGTCATTCTCTATAAAATAAAAGTTCCTCTCCNGTGGATTTATTTCTTCGCTGTTCTCCAGTAGCATATTGGGCTTCTACTGACCTGGGAAGTTTCATCTTTTGCTGTCATATATTTTTGATTTTCATACAGTTCTTGGGGTTCTCAAGGTAAGAATACTGAAGTGGTTTGCTATTCCATTCTCATTCTCAAGGTTTATCAGAACTCTACCCTGGCCCCTCGGTCTTGGGTAGCCCTACAGGGAATGGCTCATAGTTTCATTGAGCTAGACAAGGATGAAGCAAAGCAAAGGCTAATAGAGTTCTGCCAAGAGAACACACTGGTCATAGCAAACACCCTCTTCCAACAACACAAGAGAAGACTCTACATATGGACATCACCAGATGGTCAACACTGAAATCAGATTGATTCTATTCTTTGCGGCCAAAGATGGAGAAGCTCTACAGAGTCAGCAAAAACAAGACCAGGAGTTGACTGTGGCTTAGATCATGAACTCCTTATTGCCAAATACAGACTGAAGTTGAAGAAAGTGGAGAAAGCCACTCAGCCATTCAGATATGACTTAAATCAAATCCTTTATGACCATACAGTGGAAGTGAGAAATCGATTTAAGGGATTAGATCTGATATACAGAGTGCCTGATGAACTATGGATGGAAGTTCGTGACATTGTACAGGAGACAGGAATCAAGATCATCCAAGAAAAATAAATTCAAAAAAAGCAAAATGGTTGTCTGAAGAGGCCTTACAAATAGCTGTGGAAAGAAGGGAAGCAAAAAGCAAAGGAGAAAAAGAAAGATATACCCATTTGAATGCAGAGTTCCAAAGAATGGCAAGGAGAGATAAGAAAGCCTTCGTCAGTGATCAATGCAAAGAAATAGAGGAAAACAATAGAATGGGAAAGACTAGAGGTCTTTTCAAGAAAATTAGAGATGCCAAGGGAACATTTCATGCAAAGATGGGGCTCAATAAAGGACAGAAATGGTAGAGACCTAACAGAAGCAGAAGATATTAAGAAGAGGTGACAAGAATTCACAGAAGAACTGTACAAAAAAGATCTTCAGCATCGGTCTGGGGCCCAGTTCCCCTGCCACCCACGAGCCGGGCTGCCGTGCTCCTGCCAGGTTCTGCCTCAGGGGCCCTGCATGTGGAGCTGTCATCTCAGCAGCAACATCTTAGACATCTTCGGATTATTCCTGTCCGGAACATTGTTAATAGGAATGGCCATCAGCTCCTTGATACCTACTTTGCATTTCACTTGTGTAACAGTGAAAATGTATGCAAAGTATTTTATAGGAGTAAAGTGATTAAGAATTCCTTGAATCCAACATGGCAGAGTCTTGATTTTGGAATAATGCCAGACTATCTGGAAACATCCATGCCTTGTTTTTTGGTGAAGATGTGGGATGGAAAGGAGGACATCTAGCAGCTATTGATTGAATGGAAAGTCTGTTTGGACGGGTTGAAATACCTGGGTCAACAGATTCATGCCTGCAACCAGAATGAAATAATCTTGGGGCTTAATGATGGCTATTGTGGTGCTCCATTTGAACATAAGGGTTATTCAAATGCTCAGAAGAATATTATTCATCAGCTGGATCAGAACTGTGTTTTAAATTCTTATGATGTCTTCTCTTTGCTGCAGCTTCATAGAGCCCAGTGTGCAATTAAACAGACTCACGTAACTGTTCAGAAAATTAGAAAGGAAACTGAAGAAAAACTAAGACTCACATCTATAAGCAATGGGCTGAAAAAAGAAAGTGAGTGTCTGCAATTAAAAATTCCGGTGCTTTGAAATGAACTGGAAAGACAGAAGAAAGCTTTGGGTCAGGGGGTAGTCTTGCTGTATAAAGAACAAATTGCATTACAGGAGAAAGGAAGTACATTTTCAGCTGAGCACCTCAAGCTTCAACTCCAAAAGGAATCCCTAAATGAGTTGGTAAAGGAGTACACTGCAAAAAGAGTGTACATTTCTGAACACTAATGTTCAGTTGACAAGTTGTTGCAGGCAGTTACTATCTGAGCGTTCCTACATTTACCCTATTGATTTGAATGAGCATGAACATTACTTTGTATGTGGTGTTAAGTTGCCCAATTCTGAGGACTTCCAAGCAAAAGATGATGGGAAGATTGCTGTTGCCCTTGGTTATACTGCACATTTGGTGTCCATGATCTCCTTTTTCTTACAAGTGCCCCTCAGATATCCTGTAATTCATAAGGGATCTAGATCAACAATCAAAGATAATATTAATGACAAGCTGACTGAAAAGGAGAGAGAGTTTCCATTATATCCCAAAGGAGGAGAGAAGTTGCAGTTTGGTTAGTGTCAATCTTCGAACAAAAATATAGCACAGCTAAGATATCAACATGGACTAGGGACTCCAGACAGGAAGGAAGGCAAACCCTTCCTAACCTGAAAAACTTCATGGAGCATGGACTAATGGTCAAGTGTGACAGACATCACACCTCCAGTGCAAACCCTGTTCCAAAGAGACAAAGCTCCATATTTGGGGGTGCATATGTAGGCTTCTCTGGGGGGATTCCTTCACCAGACGAAGGATACCAGAAATGGGCCACCTCAGAGAATGAGAGACTCCAGTACAAAACCTCTCCCCCCAGGTACAACTCTTCACTAGTCCAGTCAGTGACCTCCGTGCCCTCCACAGGAGAATCTGAAAGAAAGACAGTGTCTCTGTCTTCCTCCTTGGACACCTCCTTGGACCTCTCCAAAGAAAACAAGAAAAAAAAAAGGGATCTGGCTAACAGCTTAAATGGAGGCCACATGAGTGTGAACACTAGCCAGGAGCAGGGAGAAGCCCTCTTGGGGCCTCTGGCCACAATCAATGGCACCGTCCTGCCCAGTGAGTAGGCCAGCTCATCTGGTTCCCATCTCCTGGGGGCTTCTACCCAGTCTCAGAAGCTGAGCTCTGCTGCACCGTGGAACAAACAGAAAAGATCATAGAAATGGAAGCCACAGGCCTCACCTCAGACTATCAGCTGGAAGCATTTAACTGCATCCCTGTGGACAGTGCCATGGCAGTGGAGTATGATGAATAAGTTCTAGGAGAGTTTGAAGAGTTCCTCCGAAGGCTCTATGCACTGAATGAAAATGTATCCAGTTTCTGCAGGCCACACAGGAGTTCTGATAAGTGAAATGAGTGGAGAGATGGTACGATCAGGATGGAGTCACTGCTTGAAATGAGGATAAAGCTGCACTGGTTACCCTTTGTAGTAATTATGACACAAAATGAATATTAATGGAGGATATTGCTCAGAAAAATAGACTTTGTGAATCAAGGAGGGACTCAGGTTCATTATGTATCAGTGGGCCAGATAAAGTTAGATTTTGCTTGCAAGATTTTGCTTTTCTGGCCTGACAATTGTTTTAAGGCAAAAGCCACTCTCTAGCTTGAGTCACCTTATAGGCATTTGTCTGCTTTTATTATTTACACTTATATGCTATCCTCAGAGGGAAGATGATAATATATAGATAATATAATGAATTCACCTTTAGATTCTTATAACATTTGCCCTCATCATAGTTTATGAAACTTTTGGGAAAACTGAATATTCAGTAAAAGGTCTCCACCATTGACTGAAGAATCTTTGGCCACCCATTAGGTTGATGTGTAAGAAGCACAATGGTCTCCTATAAAAGGCCCATCAGCCTCTGCCCTCAGGCTCCACAGTCAACCCAGCTGTTATACCATTGGGGCAGTAGATGCCTTGTGCATCCTGACCACAGAGGACATCACATTTGCTGGTTCTTTAATGCAGTTGCCATGACCTCCCACCTCTTTCAGTCAGCCATACATTTGATGCAGCCCTCAGATTATATGAAAAACCTCACCTCTGGAGGATCCTAGGGCACCCTCAAGGACACTTCCCCCAAGGTTACTATAGTCAGACAGCATCAAGTTCCCTCTGGGGGCAAAAGTTTTTATGTTGGCAGATGCTGTTGTCAAAAACTGGGTGTGCTTTCTGGCAATGTTCACTGTATAGAAATCTCTATATGTAAATCACATGTTAATTTTTTTTTAATTTCAGTGAAAAGGAGGCATTGTGTATGATGAAATATAACTAGGGAGTCAGGCTGTCCAGTGTGCGAACTGCAAGGCAGTTGATTTAGTTAGATTCAGAGACTAGATGAGGGATAGACTATTATTGATATGTATGCAATTGCATAAATGTTAAATTATGATTTGAAGTCCATTTTCACTTCTGGAGCTCAAATTTCATTTGCTATTACTATATACTTTATATACCCAAGGACATCACCTCAGGGTTGCAAGCACTTTAAGGAGACTTTATGCTTATATCCATGTATTATATAGAAGAATAAAAATTGAGTTTACTTAAAAAAAAAAAAAAAGAAAAATCTTCATGACCCAGATAATCACAATGGTGTGATCACTCACCTAGAGCTAGACATCTTGGAATATGAAGTCAAGTGGGCCTTAAGAAGCATCGCTACAAACAAAGCTAGTGGAGATGATGGAATTCCAGTTGAACTATTTCAAATACTAAAAGATGACGCTGTGAAAGTGCTGCACTCAATATGCCAGCAAATTGGGAAAACTCAGCAGTGGCCACAGGACTGGAAAATGTCCATTTTCATTCCAACCCCAAAGAAAGGCAATGCTAAAGAATGCTCAAACTACCACACAATTGCACTCATCTCACATGCTAGTAAAGTGATGCTCAAAATTCTCCAAGCCAGGCTTCAGCAGTACACGAACCATGAACTTCCAGATGTTCAAGCTGGTTTTAGAAAAGGCAGAGAAAGCAGATATTAAACTGCTAACATCTGCTGGATCAACATCTATTTCTACTTTATTGACTATGCCAAATCATTTGACTGTGTGGAACAAAATAAACTGTGGAAAATTCTGAAAGAGATGGAAATATTAGACCACTTGACCAGCCTCTTGAGAAACCTGTATGCAGGTCAGGAAGCAACAGTTAGAACTGGACATGGAACAACAGACTGGTTCCAAATAGGAAAAGGAGTACATCAAAGCTGTATATTGCCACCCTGCTTATTTAACTTTTATGCAGAGTACATCATGAGAAACGCTGGGCTAGAGGAAGCACAAGCTAGAATCAAGATTGCTGGGAGAAATATCAATAACTTCAGATATGCGGATGATACCACACTTATGGCATAAAGTGAAGAATAACTAAAGGGCCTCTGAATGAAAGTGAAAGAGGAGAGTGAAAAAGTTGTCTTAAAGCACAACATTCAGAAAACTAAGATCACTGAATCCAGTCCCATCACTTCATAGAAAATAGATGGGGAAATAGTGGAAACAGTGTCAGACTTTATTTTTCTGGGCTCCAAAATCACTGCAGATGGTGACTGAAGCCATGAAATTAAAAGATGCTTACTCATTGGAAGCAAAATTATGATCAACCTAGACAGCATATTAAAAAGCAGAGACATTACTTTGCCAACAAATGTCCGTCTAGTCAAAGCTATGGTTTTTCCTGTGGCCATGTATGGATGTGAGAGTTGGACTATAAAGAAAGCTGAGCACTGAAGAATTGATGCTTTTGAACTGTGGTGTTGGAGAAGACTCTTGAGAGTCCCTTGGACTGCAAGGAGATCCAACAAGTCCATCCTAAAGGAGACAGGTCCTGGGTATTCACTGGAAGGACTGATGTTGAAGCTGAAACTCCAATACTTTGGCCACCTAATGCGAAGAGCTGACTCACTTGAGAAGACCCTGATGCTGGGAAAGATTGAGGGCAGGAGGATAAGGGGACGACAGAGGATGAGATAATTGGATGGCATCACTGACTCGATGGACATGGGTTTGGGTGGACTCGGGGAGTTGGTGAAAGACAGGGAGGCCTGACGTGCAGCAGTTCATGGGGTTGCAAAGAGTTGGACACGACTGAGAAACTGAACTGAACTGAGACAAGGATGTGATCCATGTGTTCAGTTTGGTTAGGTTTCTATGACTGTGATTTTCATTCTGTCTGTCCTCTGCTTAATGAGGATTAAAGGCTTGTGGAAGCTTCTTGATGACAGGGCCTCTCTGTGGTTAATCTGGGTTTTGCTCTGATGGGCGGGACCATGCTTAGTAAATCTTCAAAGCAATTTTCTGTTGGTGGGTGGGGCTGTGTTTCCTCCTTGTACTTTGGCCTGAGACCAAACTATGGTAAAAGTAATGGTGGTAAATGGCAACCTACTTCAAAAGGATTTATGCCAGAATGCTGCAGCTCCCAGGATTATTGTATTCAGAGCCACTGCCCCTGAAGTAGGCCACTATTGAACCACACCTCTGCCTGAGGTCCTGGACACTCACATGCAAGTGGCTCAGTCCCTTGTGGGGTCACTGCTCCTTTCTTCTGGGTTTTGTAGTGCACAAGGTTTTCTTTGTGTCCTCCAAGAGTCTGTTTCCCTAGTCCTGTGGAAGTTCTGTAATCAAATCCCACTGGCCTTCAAAGTCAAATTCTCTGGGTGTTCTCAGTCTCTTTGCCAGATCCCCAGTTTGAAAAATCTCTGCAAAGGATTAATTTCCAAAATATACAAATTAAGTCCTAGGGTTTAAGACAGTAAATATCATTATAAATAACTAATGGAATGTAGTGGAATAAGTAATATTTATAACATCAGTTTGCAAGGAGACTCAATCATATTAAATCAAGACCTGACTGGTTCATTTTTCTGTTGTGAACTTTATCTGCTTAAAAACTCCAATTTTTAAAAATAACTATCTCTGTATAAACACAGCCAACAGTACTGCTAAGAGTTGTTTCCTCTCTTATTTTCAAATATTTGAAAAGCATTGGATTTAAAATACTTCAAAATCAATGTATCATCCTAAGTATTCTTGATATGCATTATTAAAATAAAAATACCATTAACTTTATCAATTGCCTAATACATACCAGAAACTTAACATACACTATTTTACTTACTTCATGTATCTGAAGTTGTTGAAAAATATTTGAATATGTGATGATATTCTATTTCTGTGATTCAATGTTGCAATGATCATAAAGTGGTTGGTATTATCATTGTGCTGCTTTTACTGACAGAAACAGTAAAGCTCCGTGTCTATGCTCTTCCTGTTATAAAATATTTGCTTCCTATGTTTTGGAATTAGGTACTCCTGGATCCAAATTTCAACTTCACCACTTTGTGCTCAGGTATCCTGGGACATTAAGGCATTAAAATACCATTCACATGATTTTGAGAAGTGTCTTGCACTGAGTTAGACTATCTGGATGACTATAGCACGTAAAGGTAGAGTCCTGCAACTGAACATTTATTATAGTGCCTCTGAAATACTTCTAGCTGTGAGTCATACCTCACCAACCATTCTGCAAGCTCCTAGAAAACAGGAGTCTTGTCCTGTGCCTCTTTGAATTCTACCTGGAACTAGATGCAGAGTTGAAAACATAGCATAATGTTTGGGCAAAGGTTTATAAAGGGTGCTGTTACTACCTTTGACTGTATCCTCTCAAGCAAATCATTTAACATTTCTGAATCTGATTTTTCATTTAAAAAAATGGAGAAAATAGCATTGTGGGGTAATATCTTAGCAGGTTGGAGAATTTAAAGGTATTCAATGGGTAGCTAAATTTTAGGTTATGGGTTACGTTACTAATTTCTAGCGCTAGAGTGAAGCCTAGGATTGTGACTGCTAGGACTATTATTTTTAGATAATAAGGAAAGGTTATTTGGGGAACTGTTGTTGGGGGGGATATTGTTGGAGATAATAAATCTTGCAAAAAAGCTTCCAATTAGCAGATGTTTAATTGAGTTAATCAGGAAGGGGTTATTTTCATTAATGATAATCAGGGTTGGGAATTGGGGTTGTCTTAGAAGTGCAAAGAAAATAATATGAGTACTGTANATATACAAATTAAGTCCTAGGGTTTAAGACAGTAAATATCATTATAAATAACTAATGGAATGTAGTGGAATAAGTAATATTTATAACATCAGTTTGCAAGGAGACTCAATCATATTAAATCAAGACCTGACTGGTTCATTTTTCTGTTGTGAACTTTATCTGCTTAAAAACTCCAATTTTTAAAAATAACTATCTCTGTATAAACACAGCCAACAGTACTGCTAAGAGTTGTTTCCTCTCTTATTTTCAAATATTTGAAAAGCATTGGATTTAAAATACTTCAAAATCAATGTATCATCCTAAGTATTCTTGATATGCATTATTAAAATAAAAATACCATTAACTTTATCAATTGCCTAATACATACCAGAAACTTAACATACACTATTTTACTTACTTCATGTATCTGAAGTTGTTGAAAAATATTTGAATATGTGATGATATTCTATTTCTGTGATTCAATGTTGCAATGATCATAAAGTGGTTGGTATTATCATTGTGCTGCTTTTACTGACAGAAACAGTAAAGCTCCGTGTCTATGCTCTTCCTGTTATAAAATATTTGCTTCCTATGTTTTGGAATTAGGTACTCCTGGATCCAAATTTCAACTTCACCACTTTGTGCTCAGGTATCCTGGGACATTAAGGCATTAAAATACCATTCACATGATTTTGAGAAGTGTCTTGCACTGAGTTAGACTATCTGGATGACTATAGCACGTAAAGGTAGAGTCCTGCAACTGAACATTTATTATAGTGCCTCTGAAATACTTCTAGCTGTGAGTCATACCTCACCAACCATTCTGCAAGCTCCTAGAAAACAGGAGTCTTGTCCTGTGCCTCTTTGAATTCTACCTGGAACTAGATGCAGAGTTGAAAACATAGCATAATGTTTGGGCAAAGGTTTATAAAGGGTGCTGTTACTACCTTTGACTGTATCCTCTCAAGCAAATCATTTAACATTTCTGAATCTGATTTTTCATTTAAAAAAATGGAGAAAATAGCATTGTGGGGTAATATCTTAGCAGGTTGGAGAATTTAAAGGTATTCAATGGGTAGCTAAATTTTAGGTTATGGGTTACGTTACTAATTTCTAGCGCTAGAGTGAAGCCTAGGATTGTGACTGCTAGGACTATTATTTTTAGATAATAAGGAAAGGTTATTTGGGGAACTGTTGTTGGGGGGGATATTGTTGGAGATAATAAATCTTGCAAAAAAGCTTCCAATTAGCAGATGTTTAATTGAGTTAATCAGGAAGGGGTTATTTTCATTAATGATAATCAGGGTTGGGAATTGGGGTTGTCTTAGAAGTGCAAAGAAAATAATATGAGTACTGTAGATAGCTGTAAAAGAGGTGGCAACTAGTGTTATTAAAATGGCTCAGGCGTTGGCATATGACATATTGGTGGATTTGATGATTAGGTCTTTAGAGTAAAATCTGGTAAGGAAGGGTATTCCTGTTAGTGCAAGACTGCCAATGATTAGGGCTGTTGTGGTAAATGGTATGGCTTTGAATAGGCCCTATATTTTTCGAATGTCTTGTTCATCATTTAAGCTGTGGATAATAGAACCAAAGCATATGAATAACATGGCTTTGAAGAAAGCGTGGGTGCAGATGTGGAGGAATGCTAGGTAGAGTTGGTTAATGCCAATTGTTACTATTATGAGGCCTAGTTGGCTGGATGTAGAGAAGGCAACAGTTTTTTTAATGTCGTTTTGTGTGAGGGCACATATTGCTGTGAATAGAGTGGTAATAGCTCCTAGACATAGTATAATGGACTGGGCAAATTTGTTATTCTCTGTTAATGGATAGAAGTGGATTAGTAGAAAAATGCCTGCTACTACTATTGTGCTTGAGTGAAGTAGTGCTGAGACAGGACTTGGGCCTTCTATTGCAGAGGGTAGTCATGGGTATAGGCCAAATTTTGCAGATTTTCCAGTTGTAGCTAATACTAGGCCTATTAGGGGTAGGTTGGAGTTATCTGGTTTTAGCATGAAGATTTGTTGAAGATCTCAGGTGTTAAGATTAGCTAAGAATCATGCTGTTGCTAGGAAAAGTCCAATATCGCCAATGTGGTTGTACAAGATTGCCTGTAGAGCTGCTGTGTTTGTGTCTGCTCGTCCATATCATCATCCGTTAAGTAGGAATGATATAATTCCAACTCTTTCTCAGTCAATGAATAGTTGAAAGAGGTTGTTTGTGGTGATAAGAATAAGTATTGTGATGAGGAATAAGAGTAGATATTTGAAGAATTGATTAATGTTGGGGTCTGAGTGTATATATCATATTGAGAGTTCTATGATGGATCATGTAACGAATAGTGCTACTGGGAAAAATATTATTGAGAAGTAGTCTATTTTGAAGCTGAGTGATAATTTAAGAGTTTGGATAGTCAGTCAGTGTCCGTTTGAAATAAATTTTTCTTGTCCTGTATGAATAAACATTATTGTGGTAATTACACTGGTAATGAAGGCACGTGAGATGGTTGTTTTTACGTAGAGTGGGTAATTAGAGGTTTTGTAGGTGTCGGAGCTTGTTATTATAATAGGCACTGTTAGTAGGAGTAGGGTGGTTAATATGAAGGAAGATAATATGTTTATTACTTTTATTTGGAGTTGCACCAATTTTTTGGTTCCTAAGAACAACGGATAACTACTATATTTTAAAGTTTGAAAAAGCCATATTGTTAGACATGGAGACATAGAATTAGCAGTTCTCATGTACTTTTTTGGTAAATAAGAAGATAATAGGCTTCTATTGTTAGATTCACAATCTAATGTTTTCTTTTTAAACTATACTTACAGTACAGGGGCCCTAGAAAAATTTTTGGGTTTAGGGATAGAAGTAACAAGGGTAAGATGTGCAATGATATAAGTGCATTTTCTCGTGTGAAGGAAGGTGAAATGTTGTTGATATGATGGGTGTATTTCCCTTGTTGTGTTGTAATTAGTATGTAGAGGGAGTATAGAGCAGTAATTACCCTATTAAAATAATTGTAATATTGGATCATGAAAAGATTGATATTACTACAAACAGTTCTCCAATCAGGTTGATTGTTGGAGGAAGAGCTAGGTTAGTTAGGCTTACTAGGAGTCATCAGATGGCCATTAGTGGGAGAAACATTTGTAGGCCTCGGGCTAGAATTATTTTTCGGCTGTGAATTTGTTCATAGTTGGAGTTTGCTAGGCAGAAAAGTATGGAGGCTGTAAAGCCATGGGCAATTACTAGGGCGGTAGCTCCTATATAGCTTCAAGGTGTTTGAATGAGAATAGCTACAATGACAAGTGCTATATGACTAACAGAGGAGTATGCAATGAGTGACTTTAGGTCTGTTTGGTGAAGGCAAATTGAGCTAGTCATGATTATGCCTCATAAGGGTAATATGATGAATGGATATGCTATAAAGTCGGTTACTGGGTTTAGTAGTAATATGATTTGTAGTATGCCATGGAACAGGGGCTTCTACATGGGCTTTGGGTAGTCAAAGGTGGAGGCCATATAATGGTATTTTTACTATAAAAGCCATTATGCATGCTAGTCATATGAAGACATTTGATCAGGAATTGGGCATTGATTGTACTCGGTATTGAAGTATTAGGAAGTTTAAAGATCCTACTGTGTTTTGAATGTAAACTAGTGCAACTAGTAGGGGTAAGGAGCCTGCTAGTGTATAAAACAGGAAGTAGAGGCCAGCATTTAGGCATTCTGTTTGGTTCCCTCATCGGGTAATAATAATGAGTGTTGGGACTAGTGTTGATTCAAATAAGATATAAAAGAAGATTAGCCCTATGGTGGTAAAGTTTATGATAAGGAATAGTTGTAACAAGATTAATATAGCAATAAATAGTTTAATTGTGGGTTCGGTTTTGCTTTGATAGGTGGTGTTGGCTAGTTATTAATATCAGGGGAAGAAGCCATATAGTTAGAATTAATAGTGGTGTGGACAGAGTCAGAGAAAAAGACTAATAAAAAGTTAAGGCTATTATCACTGAACTGATTTATGAGAAGTAGACTTGTGAGGCTGATTAGCAGGCTATGTATTGTAGAATTAATCCAGGTTATGTTATTTTTGATAATCGGGTTAGGGATATAAGTATTACTGTGGGAACAATATATTTCAGCACTAATCTAGAGCCAGACATCTTGGAATGTGAAGGCAAGTGCACCTTAGAAAGCATTACTACGAACAAAGCCAGTGGAGGTGATGGAATTCCAGCTGAGCTGTTTCAAATCCTGAAAGATGATGCTGTGAAGGTGTTGCACTCAATATGCCAGCAAATTTGGGAAACTCAGCAGTGGCCACAGGACTGGAAAAGGTCAGTTTTCATTCCAACTCCAAAGAAAGGCAATGCCAAAGAATGCTCAAACTACCGTGCAATTGCAGTCATCTCACATGCTAGTAAAGTAATGCTCAAAATTCTCCAAGCCAGGCTTCAGCAATACATGAACCGTGAATGCCCTGATGCTCAAGCTCGTTTTAGAAAAGACAGAGGAACCAAAGATCAAATTGCCAACATCCTCTGGATCATTGAAAAAGCAAGAAAGTTCCAGAAAAACATCTATTTCTGCTTTATTGACTATGCCAAAGCCTTTGACTGTGTGGATCACAATAAACTGTGGAAAATTCTGAGATAGATGGGAATACCAGACCACCTAACCTGTCTCTTGAGAAACCTATATGCAGGTAAGGAGGCAACAGTTAGAACTGGGCATGGAATAACAGACTGGTTCCAAATAGGAAAAGGAGTACGTCAAGGCTGTATATTGTCACCCTGCTTATTGAACTTATATGCAGAGAACATCATGAGAAATGCTGGACTGGAAGAAATAAAAGCTGGAATCAAGATTGCTGGGAAAAATATCAATAGCCTCAGATATGCAGATGACACCACCCTTATGGCAGAAAGTGAAGAGGAGCTAAAGGGCCTCTTGATGAAGGTGAAAAAGGAGAGTGAAAAAGTTGGCTTAA
>SJYW01026404.1:321267-347844 GCA_006410735.1 Raphicerus campestris
TGCACGATACAGGATGCTTGGGGCTGGTGTACAGGATGATCCGGGGAGGTGGGGTGGGGAGGGAGGTGGGAGGGGGCTTTGGCATGGGGAGATCATGTACACCTGTGGATGATTCATGTCTATGTGTGGCAAAACCAATACAGTACTGTAAAATAGAATAAAGTATTAAAAAAAAAAAAAGAAACTCCACCTCTTGCGAAGAGTTGACTCATTGGAAAAATCTCTGATGCTGAGAGGGATTGGGGGCAGGAGGAGATGGGGATGACTGAGGATGAGATGGCTGGATGGCATCACGGACATGATGGACGTTATTCTGAGTATACTCCAGGAGATGGTAATGAACAGGGAGGCCTGGCGTGCTGTGATTCATGGGTCACAAAGAGTCGGACATGACTGAGTGACTGAACTGAACTGAGGGTTTTGTATGTAGTCAGTGCCGTATGTGTTTGATACCATTACTAGTAGAGTTAGGCCTAGTGCTGCTTCACAGGCTGCAAAAACTAGTAAGATAATGGGTATTGCACTGGCTAAGGTAAAATGTGAGTTTAAGATTATTAGGGTGGCTATAACAAATAGGAATAATATCATTCTTCTAGGCATAAAAGGGATGATATTAGGTGGGATCGATATATTAACAGTCCTGCAAGAGATACTGTGAATGCTATTATGATATTTATATATACAAGGGACATTTGGCAATTATGAATTTAATCATAATCTAATGAGTCAAAATCGTTTATTTTGTTTTAAACTAAATACCATATTCGGTTCATTCTAGTCCTTTTTGTGTTCATTTATAGGCTAGGCTTACAGCTACTAGGAGGATTAGGAAGAGGGCTATGGTAAGCATTGTGTTTAAGTTGGTTGTTTGTGTGGCTCATGGTACTGGTAGAAGTAGTGCAATTTCTAGGTCAAATAGGAGGAATGCAATGGCTACTAGAAAAAAAATTTTATGGAAAAAGGAAGGTGGGCTGATCCTATGGGATCAAATCCACATTCATATGGGCTTGTCTTTTCTGAATATACATTTAGTTGGGGGAGTCAGAATGTGATAGTAACAAGTAGTGTGGCTAGTATAAGATTGGTTAGGAGGGCTAATATTAGGTTTATTATTCTTTTTCGGGTTAGACTGAAACTAGCTGATTGGAAGTCAGTTGTGCTGATTAATACTAAAAGCATATGAACCTCATCAATAGATATAAACATAGAGGAAAAGTCATACTACGTCTACAAAATGTCAATATTAGGCAGCAGCTTCAAAGCTGAAGTGATGGTTAGAGGTAAAGTGAAATTCTAGTTGGCAGAAGAAGCAGACGATTAAGAAAGTGGATCCAATAATGACATGGAGGCCATGGAAGCCTGTGGCCATGAAGAAGGTTGAGTCATAAACTCCATCTGAGATAATAAAGGGTGTTTCATAATATTCTGAGGCTTGTAGCAATGTAAAGTACACACCTTGTGCTATGGTAATAAATAGGGCTTGCAACATGTGGTTGTAATTCCCTTCTATAAGGATGTGGTGGGCTCAGGTAATAGAGACTCCTGAGGCTAGAAGAATGGAGGTGTTGAGTAATGGGACTTCTAGAGGATTAAGTGGATGAATACCTGTCGGGGGTCAGAAGCTTCCTAATTCAGGTGTAGGGAAAAGGCTTGAGTGGTAGAATGCTCAGAAAAATCCAGTAAAGAATAAGACTTCAGAGATAATAAAGAGGATTATTTTGTAGTGAAGGCCTTTTTGAACGGTTGGTGTATGGCGTCCTTGAAAAGTACTCTCTCGGACAATATCTCATCATCATTGATATATTGTGAGCATATTTGTTAAGCTGACCATTAGTAAGGTTGTTGAATTGCAGTGAAATCATATGATTAGGCCGGATATTATTAAGAGGGCAGATGAGGCCCCTGTAAGGGATCAGGGGCTTGGGTTTACTATATGATAAGCATGGGTTTGGTGTGTCATTATGTGTTGTCATGCAGGTATAGGCTAACTAGGAAGGTAAGTACGTAGGCTTGAATTATAGCTACTGTGAATTCAATAATTGTTAGTAGAACTAGAATAATAAATGTAATAAGAGCTGTTATAGCGCTAATTTATTAGTGCTAGTGTGGCTCCTCCAATTAGGTGAATTAATAAGTGTCCTGCAGTGATATTAGCTGTTAATCATACAGCAAAGGCTACTGGTTGAATGAAGAGGCTAATAGTTTCAATAATAACTAGCATTGGAATTAATGGGGTTTGTGTTCCTTGTGGTAAGAAATGGGCAAATGATGCTTTAGTTTTGTTGCAAAAGCCTATAATTACAGCTCCTGCTCATAGAGGGATGGCCATGCCTAAATTTATTGATAGTTGTGTGGTCAGTGTAAATGAGTGAGGTAATAGATGTAGTAGATTTGTTGATCCAATAAATAGGATTAAGGACATTAGTACTAATGTCCATGTTTTCCCTTTGGAATTGTGGATACCCATCATTTGTTTTGATACAAGTTGAAGCATTCATTGTTGAAGGGAGACGAAGCGGTTGTTCACTAGTCGATTTGATGTTGGGAATAATAGACTAGGAAACAGAACAATGAGAGTGACGAGGGGGAGGCCCAGGATTATAGGGGTAATGAAAGAGGCAAATAGATTTTTGTTCATTTTGTTTCTCAAAGGGTGCTTTGTTTTGGTGTTTTCGTTGATGTTAATTCTGAGTTTTAGTAAAAGTTGTGTTTTGAAATTTTTAGTTGAAAGACAATAAAAAAGACTAGGAACATTGATAGAATTATTGTAAGTCATATTGATGTGTCTAGTTGTGGCATATCACCAAGGAGAGTGCTGTGGTCTCAGTCTCTAACTTAAAAGGTTAGCAGAGGTATAGTTTCTTGGTAATTTTATAGTATTGATGCAGATAATTTTTCCAAGTATTTTAGTGGGACTAGTTCAAGGACAGTTGGCATTAAACTATGATTTGAACCTCAGACCTAATCTGACTAGAAAATATTTTATCAAAGACCACTTCAATAATCCAAATAAAGACATCCACTATGGTTACAAGCCAAAACAGCCTAATTAAATTATATTTTCTCTCTTTCTTAGTCACAATCCTGGTCAGTGCAATCTTATTTAGTTTCCACGAGTAATCTCCATAATAACTACAATACCAATTAACAAAGATCAACCAGTCACAATAACCAAGCAAGTACCATACCTATATAAAGCTGCAACTCTTATGGCCTCTTCACTAAAAAATCCAGAATCCCCTGTATCATAAATAACTCAATCCCCTAGACTATCAAATTTAAATACAACCTCCACCTCCTCATCCTTCAATATATAATAAACCATCAGAAACTCTCTTAACAAGCCAGTAATAAATGCCCCCAAAACAGTCTTATTAGATACCCAAATTTCAGGATACTCTTCCGTCGCTATAGCCATTGTATAACCAAAAACCACCATTACATCCCATAAATAAATTAAGAAAACTATTAGACCCAAGAAAGACCCACCAAAAGGTAATACAATACCACAACCAACCCCATTACTCACAATCAAATCTAGTCCCCCATAAGTAGGTGAAAGTATTAAAGAAAACCCTACAAAACCAATCACAAAAATAATACTCAAAATAAACACAATGTATGTTATCATTATTCTCACATGGAATCAAACCATGACTAATGATATGAAAAATCATCATTGTCATTCATCTACAAGAACACTAATGACCAACATTCGAAAGTCCCACCCACTAATAAAAATTGTAAATAATGCATTTATTGATCTCCCAGCCCCATCGAATATCCCATCATG
Source organism: Raphicerus campestris (assembly GCA_006410735.1). Taxonomy (NCBI): domain Eukaryota; kingdom Metazoa; phylum Chordata; class Mammalia; order Artiodactyla; family Bovidae; genus Raphicerus; species Raphicerus campestris. The sequence continues at coordinate 325,061 of SJYW01026404.1, forward strand.
ATGAAACTTTGGCTCCCTCTTAGGCATCTGCCTAATTCTACAAATCCTAACAGGCCTATTCCTAGCAATACACTACACATCTGATACAATAACAGCATTCTCCTCCATCACCCACATTTGTCAAGATGTTAATTATGGCTGAATCATCTGATATATACATGCAAGTGGGGCATCAATATTTTTCATCTGCCTATTCATACATGTAGGATGAGGTCTATATTATGGAACATATATCTTCCTAGAAACATGAAACATTGGAGTAATTCTCCTATTTACGGTAATAGCTACAGCATTCATAGGATACATCCTACCATGAGGACAAATATCATTTTGAGGAGCAACAGTCATCACCAGCCCCCTCTCAGCAATCCCGTATTTTGGCACAAACCTAGTTGAGTGAATCTGAGGCGGATTTTCAGTAGATAAAGCAACCTTTACCCTATTTTACACCTTTCACTTCATCCTTCCATTTATTATTGAAGCACTCTTCATAGTCCATCTACTTTTCCTCCACGAAACAGGATCCAGTAATCCAACAGGAATTTCATCAGATGTGGACAAAATTCCATTCCATCCCTACTATACCATTAAAGACATCCTAGGCGCCATGCTACTAATCTTAGCCCTAATACTTCTAGTACTATTTGCACCCGACCTACTAGGAGACCCAGATAAGTACACTCCAGCAAACCCACTTAACACACCCCCTCACATTAAACTGGAATGGTACTTCCTATTCGCATACACAGTTCTATGATCAATCCCTAACAAACTAGGAGGAGTCCTGGCCCTAGTTCTCTCAATCCTAATTCTAGTCCTCATGCCCCTACTCTACACATCTAAACAATGAAGCATAATAATCTGACCTATCAGTCAATGCTTATTCTGAATTTTAGTAGCAGATCTGTTAACGCTCACATGAATTGGCGGACAACCAGTCGAACACCCATATATCATTATTGGACAATTAGCATCTATTATATATTTCCTCCTCATTCTAGTACTAATAACAATAGTTAGCACAATCGAAAATAATCTCTTAAAATGAAGACAAGTTTTTGTAGTACATTAAATACAGTGGTCTTGTAAACCAGAGAAGGAGAACAACTAACCTCCCTAAGACTCAAGGAAGAGGCTATAGCCCCACTATCAACACCCAAAACTGAAGTTATATTTAAACTATTCCCTGAAACACTATTAATATAGCCCCACAAACATTAAGAGCCTCATTAGTATTAAATTTACCAAAACTTTTAACAACCCAACACAAACTTCACACTTCACAATCCTGCACATGTAACCACATATTCAATAGTACACACCTATGTTTTCATGTACATATCATATAAAATACCATCCAAAGCAGGGCACATATATAGCATTAATGTAACAAAGACATAACATGCATATAGTACATTACATTATATGCCCCATGCATATAAGCAAGCACATGAGCATTAATGTAATATAGACATAATATGTATACAGTACATTACACTATATACCCCATGCATAGAAGCAGGTACATATTACCTATTAACAGTACATAGTACATATAGTCATTGATCGTACATAGTACATTTGAGTCAAATCTGTCCTTGCCAACATGCATATCCCATCCACTAGATCACGAGCTTAATAACCATGCCGCGTGAAACCAGCAACCCGCTCGGCAAGGACTTTTCTTCTCGCTCTGGGCCCATTAATTGTGGGGGTTGCTATTTAATGAACTTTATCAGATATCTCGTTCTTCCTTCAGGGCCATCTCACCTAAAATTGCCCACTCTTTCCTCTTAAATAAGACATCTCGATGGACTAATGACTAATCAGCCCATGCCCACACATAACTGTGCTGTCATACATTTGGTATTTTTTTAATTTGGGGGGATGCTTGGACTCAGCTATGGCTATCTGAGGCCCTGACCTGGAGCATGTATTACAGCTGGACTTAACTGCATCTTGAGCATCACCATAATGGTAAACATGAGCATCACAGTCAATGGTAACAGGACATAAACATTATATCTTACACTATTTACTATTTCCCCCCGGCTTCCTCCCTCCCCTCCTTAAATATCTACCACCATTTTTAACACACTTTCCCCTAGATACTTATTCAAACATCACATTTTCAATACTCAAATTAGCACTCCAATCGAAGTAAGTATGTAAGTGCCTGGGCCTTCCTCATGACATAGTTAATGTAGTTTAAAATGAAAGCAAAGCACTGAAAATGCCTAGATGAGTATATTAACTCCATAAACATATAGGTTTTTTCCCAGCCTTCCTGTTAACTTTTAATAAACTTACACATGCTAGCATCTCCACCCCGGTGAGAATGCCCTCTAGGTCAGCAAGACTAAGAAGAGTGGGTATTAAGCACACATCTGTAGCTCATGACACCTCGCTTAACCACACCCCCACGGGAGACAGCAGTGACAAAAATTAAGCCATAAATGAAAGTTTGACTAAGTTATATTGACTAGGGTTGGTAAATCTCATGCCAGACACCGCGGTCATACGATTAACCAAAGCTAACAGGAATATACCGTAAAACGTGTTAAAGCACTACACCAAATAGAGTTAAACTTTAATTAAGCTGGAAAAGTCATAATTACAATAAAAATAAATGACAAAAGTAACTCTATAATAGCTGACACACTATAGCTAAGATCCAAACTGGGATTAGATACCTCACTATGCTTAGCCCTAAACACAAATAATTACAGAAACAAAATTATTTGCCAGAGTACTACTGGCAACAGCCCAAAACTCAAAGGACTTGGCAGTGCTTTATATCCTTCTAGAAAAGCCTGTTCTATAATTGATAAACCCCAATAGACCTCACCAGTCCTTGCTAATGCAGTCTATATACCGCCATCTTCAGCAAACTCTAAAAACGAACAAAAGTAAGCATAATCATAGTATATAAAAACGTTAGGTCAAGGTGTAACCTATGGATGAAACTAATGACAAAAGGGGGATTTAGTAGTAAACTAAGAATAGAGTGCTTATTTGAATTAGATCATGAAGCACACACACACTGCCCGTCACTGTCCTCAAATAATCACAATGCACTCAAATCTATTTACATGCACCATCCATATGAGAGGAGACAAGTCATAACAAGGTAAGCATACTGGAAAGTGTGCTTGGACAAATCAAGATATAGCTTAAGCAAAACACCTAGTTTACACCTAGAGGATTTAACACACTATGACTATCTTGAACTAAACCTAGCCCCAAACTTCATTTCTAAATAAACAACCAAAATAAGATTAAAAAAAAAAATTACCCTCCAATTTAAAGTATAGGAGATAGGGATTCAAGCTAAGATGGTGGAGGAATAGGACAAGGAGACTACTTTCTCCCTCAAGAATCCATCAAAAGAACATTTCAACACTGAGTAAATTCAACAAAACAACTTCTGAATGCTGGCAGAGGACATCAGGCACCCAGAAAAGCAGATCATTGCCTTCAAAAACAGGTAGGAAAAAATATAAAAGATGAAAAAAAAAAGAGAGAGAGACAAAAGAGGTAGGGAGGGAGCTCCATCCTAGGAAGGGAGTCTTAAAAAGAGAGAAGTTTCCAAACACCAGGAAACACTCTCACTGCGGAGTTTGTGGTGAGCCTTGGAAGCACAGAGGGCAACATAACAGGGAGGAAAATTAAATAAATAATTAAAACACACAGATTATGAGCCCAACAGTAACTCCGCCAGTGGAGAAGCAGTGTCGACGCCTGCATCTGCCACTAGCAAGCAGGGGCTGGGCAGGGAGGCGCAGGCTGCAGTGCTTCTTAAGAATCAGACCGGAATGCCCTGAGTGTAACCAGAGTGAACTAACTTGGGCTAGGAAACCAGATTGTGGGACAGCTACCATGTGAAAAGCTCTAACATAAGACACCACCAGGACCACACACAGAGAAAAGGATGGGACAGAATTAGCCGGCTACTGACCATCCCCCTCCGTTGACAGGCAGCCAGAGCCAGAAGGGCCGGAAGGGCCAGAAGGGCCAGAAGGGCCAGAAGGGGGCAATCGCAGCCCCAGAGAGACATTAACTACCAAACTGCAAGCAAGCTTCTTTGCTAACTAAGACTTCTTGGGGTTCTGGACAGTCACCATCTGCCTAAGAAGGGGAACCAGTTGTACACCCAGAAAACTGAGCATCAGGGACAGGAAAGGCGGTAAGTCACAGCAATCATGCTCACCAAACACCTGAGCTACTCGGACCTGGGAAGGGCACAAAACCCAGGCCTAACCAAGCCTGCACCCCTGAGGACTACCTGAATGCCTGAGCCTGAATTGATGCTTTTGAACTGTGGTTTTTCAGAAGAATCTTGAGAGTGTTTTAGACTGCAAGGAGATCAACCAATCCATTCTGAAGGAGATCAGCCCTGGGATTTCTTTGGAAGAAATGATGCTAAAGCTGAAACTCCAGTACTTTGACCACCTCATGTGAAGAGTTGACTCAGTGGGGAAGACTCTGATGCTGGGAGGGATTAGGGGCAGGACGAGAAGGGGACAACAGAGGATGAGATGGCTGGATGGCATCACTGACTCAATGGACATGAGTCTGAGTGAACTCTGGGTGATGGTGATGAACAGGGAGGCATGGTGTGCTGCGATGCATGGGGTTGCAAAGAGTCGGACACGTCTGAGTGACTGAACTGAACTGATAAAGTACCGCAAGGGAATGATGAAAGAAAAAAATAAAGTAAAAAAAAGCAAAGATTACCCCTTGTACATTTTGCATAATGAGTCAACTAGCAAAAATCTTAACAAAAGAAACCAAACGAGCTACTTATGAACAGTTTATTAAGAACCAACTCCTCTATGTGGCAAAATAGTGAGATTTGTAAGTAGAGGTGACACGCCTAATGAGCCTGGTTGTCCAGAAAATGAATTTCAGTTCAGCTTTAAAGATACCAAAAATCCAAATAAATCTCACTGCATCTTTAAAAGTTAGTCTAAAAAGGTACAGGCTTTTAGAAATGGGTATAACCTTGACTAGAGAGTAAGATCCAACAACACCATAGTAGGCCTAAAAGCAGCCATCAATTAAGAAAGCATTAAAGCTCAACAATAAAAAATAATACTAATTCCAACAACCAACAACTAACTCCTAACCCTAATACTGGACTAATCTATTATAAAATAGAAGTAATAATGTTAATATGAATAAGAAAAAACATTCTCTCCCTGCAGAAGTTTAAGTCAGTATCTGATAGTATCCTATTAACAATAAATACAAAACAACCCAACAATAAATAATTTATTAATCACACTGTTGATCCAACACAGAAATGCACTTTAAGAAAAATTAAAAGAAGTAAAAGGACCTCGGCAAACAAAAACCCCACCTGTTTACCAAAAACATCACCTCCAGCATCCCTGGTATTGGAGGCACTGTCTGCCCAGTGACAACTATTAAACAGCCATGGTATCCTCACTGTGCAAAGGTAGCATAATCATTTGTTCTCTAAATAAGGACTTGTATGAATGGCAACAGGAGGGTTTTACTGTCTCTTACTTCCAATCACTGAAATTGACCTCCCCGTGAAGAGGTAGGAATAGACTAACAAGACGAGAAGACCCTATGGAGCTTTAACTAACTAGTCCAAAGAGAGCAAACTCAACCATTAAGGGATAACAACGCTCTTTATGGACTGACAGGTTTGGTTGGGGTGACCTCTGAGAACAAAAAATCCTCCAAGTGATTTTAAAGACTAGACCCACAAGTCAAATCACACTTGATCAACGGAACAAGTTACCCTAGGGATAACAGCGCAATCCTGTTCAAGAGTCCATATCGACAATAGGGTTTACAACCTTGATATTAGATCAGGACATCCCAATGGTGCAACCGCTATCAAAGGTTATTTTGTTCAATGATTAAAGTCCTACGTGATCTGAGTTCAGACCAGAGTAATCCAGGTTGGTTTCTATCTATTATGTATTTCTCCCAGTACGAAAGGACAAGAGAAATAAGGTCAACTTCAAAAAGTGCCTTAAATCAATGACCTTATCTTAATTAATTTCACAAACAAACCCTGCCCTAGAAAAGGGCTTAGTTAAGGTGGCAGAGCCCGGTAATTGTGTAAAACTTAAACCTTTATATTCAGAGATTCAAATTCTCTCCTTAACAAAATGTTTATAATTAATCTTCTAATACTAATTATTCCCATTCTTCTAGCCATGGCATTTCTCACACTAGTAGAATGAAAAGTCCTAGGGCTACATACAATTCTGAAAAGGCCCAAATGTTGTAGGCCCATACAGCCTACTCCAACCCATTGCTGATGCAATCAAACTTTTTGTTAAAGAACCGTTACGACCTGCCACATCTTCAATCTCAATATTCATTCTAGCCCTAAGCCTAGCCTTAACCATGTGAATTCCCCTACCCATACCCTATCCCCTCATCAACATAAACCTGGGAGTCCTATTTATATTAGCCGTATCAAGTCTNGAAATGGGTATAACCTTGACTAGAGAGTAAGATCCAACAACACCATAGTAGGCCTAAAAGCAGCCATCAATTAAGAAAGCATTAAAGCTCAACAATAAAAAATAATACTAATTCCAACAACCAACAACTAACTCCTAACCCTAATACTGGACTAATCTATTATAAAATAGAAGTAATAATGTTAATATGAATAAGAAAAAACATTCTCTCCCTGCAGAAGTTTAAGTCAGTATCTGATAGTATCCTATTAACAATAAATACAAAACAACCCAACAATAAATAATTTATTAATCACACTGTTGATCCAACACAGAAATGCACTTTAAGAAAAATTAAAAGAAGTAAAAGGACCTCGGCAAACAAAAACCCCACCTGTTTACCAAAAACATCACCTCCAGCATCCCTGGTATTGGAGGCACTGTCTGCCCAGTGACAACTATTAAACAGCCATGGTATCCTCACTGTGCAAAGGTAGCATAATCATTTGTTCTCTAAATAAGGACTTGTATGAATGGCAACAGGAGGGTTTTACTGTCTCTTACTTCCAATCACTGAAATTGACCTCCCCGTGAAGAGGTAGGAATAGACTAACAAGACGAGAAGACCCTATGGAGCTTTAACTAACTAGTCCAAAGAGAGCAAACTCAACCATTAAGGGATAACAACGCTCTTTATGGACTGACAGGTTTGGTTGGGGTGACCTCTGAGAACAAAAAATCCTCCAAGTGATTTTAAAGACTAGACCCACAAGTCAAATCACACTTGATCAACGGAACAAGTTACCCTAGGGATAACAGCGCAATCCTGTTCAAGAGTCCATATCGACAATAGGGTTTACAACCTTGATATTAGATCAGGACATCCCAATGGTGCAACCGCTATCAAAGGTTATTTTGTTCAATGATTAAAGTCCTACGTGATCTGAGTTCAGACCAGAGTAATCCAGGTTGGTTTCTATCTATTATGTATTTCTCCCAGTACGAAAGGACAAGAGAAATAAGGTCAACTTCAAAAAGTGCCTTAAATCAATGACCTTATCTTAATTAATTTCACAAACAAACCCTGCCCTAGAAAAGGGCTTAGTTAAGGTGGCAGAGCCCGGTAATTGTGTAAAACTTAAACCTTTATATTCAGAGATTCAAATTCTCTCCTTAACAAAATGTTTATAATTAATCTTCTAATACTAATTATTCCCATTCTTCTAGCCATGGCATTTCTCACACTAGTAGAATGAAAAGTCCTAGGGCTACATACAATTCTGAAAAGGCCCAAATGTTGTAGGCCCATACAGCCTACTCCAACCCATTGCTGATGCAATCAAACTTTTTGTTAAAGAACCGTTACGACCTGCCACATCTTCAATCTCAATATTCATTCTAGCCCTAAGCCTAGCCTTAACCATGTGAATTCCCCTACCCATACCCTATCCCCTCATCAACATAAACCTGGGAGTCCTATTTATATTAGCCGTATCAAGTCTAGCCGTGTACTCAATCCTCTGATCAGGCTGAGCCTCCAACTCAAAATATGCACTAGTTGGAGCCCTACAAGCAGTGGCACGAACAATCTCATATGAAGTAATGCTAGCAATTATTTGCATTGCAGGCAGACGCTTTACCCTCTGAGCCACCAGGGAAGCCCATTTTACTATCAGTACTCCTAATAAGAGGATCCTTTACTCTCTCCACATTAATTATTACACAAGAACAAGTGTGACTAATTTTCCCAGCATGATCTTTAGCAATAATATGATTTATTTCAACATTAGCAGAAACAAACCGAGCACCATTCAACCTTACCGAAGGAGAATCAGAACTAGTCTCAGGCTTTAACGTAGAATATGCAGCAGGACCATTCACCCTATTTTTCATAGAAGAATATGCAAACATCATTACAATAAATATTTTCACAACAACTCTGTTCCTAGGAGAATTTCACAACCCATGCATGCCAGAACTCTACACAATCAACTTTACCATCAAATCGTTACTACTCACAATCACTTTCCTATGAATCCAAGCATCTTACCCCCAATTCCGTTATGAACAACTAATACACCTACTATGAAAAAGTTTCTTACACCTAACATTGGCCCTATGTATGTGACATGTATTACTACCTATTCTTCTATCAAGCATCCCCCCACAAACATAAGAAATACGTCTGACAAAAGAGTTATTTTGATAGAGTAAATAATAGAAGTTTTCTGCTGCTGCTAAGTCACTTCGGTCGTGTCCAACTCTTCCCGACCCCATAGATGGCAGCCCACCAGGCTCCCCATCCCTGGGATTCTCAAGGCAAGAACACTGGAGTGGGTTGCTATTTCCTTCTGCAATGCAGAAAAGTGAAAAGTGAAAGTGAAGTCGCTCAGTAGTGTCCAACTCTTAGGGACCCCATGGATTGTGTAGCCCACCAGGCTCCTCCATCCATGGGATTTTCCAGGCAAGAGTACTGGAGTGGGGTGCCATTGCCTTCTCCCTCTTATGTCTAGAACTATAGAAATTGAACCTACTCCTAAGAACCCAAAACTCTACATGCTCCCAATTACACAAACTTCTAATAGTAAGGTCAGCTAATTAAGCCATCTGGCCCATACCCCGAAAATATTGGTTTATATCCTTCCCGTACTATTAAACCCAATCATCTTTATTATTATTTTAGCAACTATTATACTTGGAACCATTATTGTTATAATTAGCTCCCACTGACTACTCATCTGAATTGGATTAGAAATAAACATACTTGCTATCATTTCCATTATAATAATAATAATAATAATAATAAAACCAAGAGCCACAGAAGCATCAACTAAATATTTCCTGAACCAATCAACAGCCTCAATACTATTAATAGTAACTGTCATTATTAACTTAATACTTTCAGGCCAATGAACTGTAATAAAGTTATTTAATCCAACAGCCTCTATACTTATAACAATAGCCCTCACCATAAAATTAGGAATAGCCCCATTCCACTTCTGAGTCCCAGAAGTAACACAAGGCATCTCTCTATCTTATGGCCTAAACTTGCTTACATGACAAAAACTAGCACCTATATCTGTACTCTACCAGATTTCTCCATCCATCAGCCTGAATCTGATCCTAATCCTATCAATTGTATCAATTATAATTGGAGGCTGAGGAGGACTAAACTAAACCCAACTACAAAAAATCATAGCCTACTCATCAATCACCCACATAGGCTGAATAACAGCAGTTCTACTGTATAATCCCACTATAATGTTACTGAACTTAGTTATTTACATCATCATAATCTCTACTATGTTTACACTATTTATAGATAATTCAACCACAACCACTCTGTCACTATCACACACATGAAACAAAGCACCCATTATAACACTCCTAGTTATCGTCACCCTTCTATCAATGGGAGGACTCCTCCCACTATCAGGATTTATACCAAAGTGAATAATCATTCAAGAAATAAGAAAAAATTACAATATCATCCTACCTACCCTTATAGCAATTACAGCACTGCTAAACCTATACTTCTATGTGCGACTTACATACTCCACTGCACTAACAATATTCCCCTCCACAAATAACATAAAGATAAAATGACAATTCTCTACCACAAAACAAATAACCCTCTTAGCAACAATAGTTGTACTATCCACCATACTACTAACACTCACACCAAATTTTATCAGTACTAGAATAGGAATTTAGGTTAAATAGACCAAGAGCCTTCAAACTCTAAGCAAGTATAATTTACTTAATTCCTGATAAGGATTGTAAGGTCATATCTTACATCAATTGAATGCAAATCAACCACTTTAATTAAGCTGAGTCCTCACTAGATTGGTGGGTTCCACCCCCACAAAATACCCTAAAGAACTGGCTTCAATCTACTTCTCCCACTACGAGAAAAAAAAAGGCAGGAGAAGCCCCAGCAGAATTGAAGCTGCTTCTCTGAATTTGCAATTCAACATGTAAATTCACCACAGGTAAAAAGAGGAATCAAACCTCTGTCTTTGGATTTACAGTCTAATGCTTTACTCAGCCATTTTACCCAGATCATCAACCGCTGATTATTCTCAACCAATCATAAAGATATTGGTTCAGTTCAGTTCAGTTCAGTCAGTCAGTCATGTCCAACTCTTTGCGACCCCATGAATTGCAGCACGCCAGGCCTCCGTGTCCATCACCAACTCCCAGAGTTCACTCAGACTCATGTCCATCGAGTCAGTGATGCCATCCAGCCATCTCATCCTCGGTCGCCCCCTTCTCCTCCTGCCCCCAATCCCTCCCAGCATCAGAGTCTTTTCCAACGAGTCAACTCTTCACATGAGGTGGCCAAAGTACTGGAGTTTCAGCTTTAGCATAATTCCTTCCAAAGAAATCCCAGGGCTGATCTCCTTCCGAATGGACTGGTTGGATTTCCTTGTGGTCCAAGGGACTCTCAAGAGTCTTCTCCAATACCACAGTTCAAAAACATCAATTCTTCGGCACTCAGCCTTTTTCATAGTCCAACTCTCATATCCATACATGACTACTGGAAAAACCATTACCTTGACTAGATGGACCTTGGTTAGCATAGTAATATCTCTGCTTTTGAATACGCTATCTAGGTTGGTCATAACTTTTCTTCCAAGGAGTAGGCGTCTTTTAATTTCATGACTGCAGTCACTATCTGCAGTGATTTTAGAGTCCCCCCAAAATAAAGTCTGACACTGTTTCCACTGTTTCCCCATCTATTTCCCATGAAGTGATGGGACTGGATGCCATGATCTTCATTTTCTGAATGTTGAACTTTCAATCAACTTTTTCACTCTCTTCTTTCACTTTCATCAAGAGGCTTTTTAGTTCCTCTTCACTTTCTGCCATAAGGGTGGTATCATTTGCATATCTGAGGTTATTGATATTTCTTCATGCAATCTTGATTCCAACTTGTGTTTCTTCCAGTCCAGCATTTCTCATGATGTACTCTGCATATAAGTTAAATAAGCAGGGTGACAATATACAGCTTTGACATACTCCTTTTCCTATTTGGAACCAGTCTGTTGCTCCATGTTCAGTTCTAACTGTTGCTTCTGGACCTTCATACAGATTTCTCAAGATACAGGTCAGGTGGTCTGGTATTCCCATCTGTCTCAGAATTTTCCACAGTTTATTGTAATCCTCACAGTCAAAAGCTTTGACATAGTCAGTTGGTACCTTATACCTATTATTTGGTACCTTGAGCCGGTATAGCAGGAACCACCCTGCTGCTGCTGCTACTGCTAAGTCGCTTCAGTCGTGTCCGACTCTGTGCGACCCCATAGATGTCAGCCCACCAGGCTCTGCCGTCCCTGGGATTCTCCAGGCAAGAACACTGGAGTGGGTTGCCATTTTCTTCTCCAATAATAAATATTGTATATTTAACTATAAAATGTTAAGAAATAAAATGAAGAGATCCTTTGTATACTTTTCCTAGTTCCCCCAAAGGTCATATTATCTAAAATACTACATCATCATAATCAGTATACTAACATTGATATAAGCCACCCATCTTGTTCAGATTTCCCCAGTTCTACTTGCGTTCATTTATATTTATTAAGTATTGTACAGTTTTATCACAAGTGTAGATTCATGTGACTACCATAGTCATGATAAAGAATAGTTCCATTGGCACAAGTATCCCTTATGCAGCCTTTTTGTTACCATACTCACCTCTCTGCCAACTTTCCTCTTTCCATCCCCTACCTAAGACTGCTAACCACCACTAATCTGTTCTCTTTTTAATGATGTAATTTCGAGAATGTCATAGAAATGAAATAATACAGTATGTCTTCTTTTAAGATTGGCTTCTTTCACACAGCATGCTACATCTGAGATTCATCCAGGTTGTTGTGCATATCAAGTTTGTTCCTTTTCCATTGCTTAGTAGTATTCCACAGGGTAGATATACCACACTTTACCTATTAAAGGGGATTTGTGCTGATTCAAGTTTTTGATAATTACAAATAAAGCTATCAACATGTGGGTTCAGGAAGTATTCAATTATTCTGAATGCCTTTATATCATCTCTCCATGAGAATGACAACCTGACCTAAACTTTTCCCCTTAAAATTATGTAGAGGTGTTGCTGTGATATCTTCCGGCATCAAATATTGTCATGAAGCAGGGTCAAGTAAACTGCACTTACTTTTTTCCCTCTAATAGATGATTTGCTCCCTACTGCCTACATTTCCTTAAAAATCATCCTCAAGGAAATGCATGCAGAACACCAGCTGAGAGCAGACAGGAGTATCTGACCAGCAGAAAAGTACAGAACCATACAAAACTCAGTAGGACGAAGGAACTAGGGGGAAAAACAGGAGTGTTACTAGGACTGGACATACCCTTAGTGGGTGGGGGAACTGAAGCAGGGGTCCACTCCCCACATCAAGGCAATTATCTGAGTCAGAGGAGAAACATTTAAGGCTGAGAGTGAAACATCTGATCTGTGGCAGCCTATATGGAATGAGCATCAGACAGTCCATGCCTCAGTCATACATACCCTGGACAGACACTCAGGTTCCCTGGAAGGTGCAGCAGCTGGGAGCTGGAGCTTAGGGAGCAATCCCAGGGCGAGGACTGCTGTTGACTGTGGAGAGACTGACTGAGGAGGCATGAGGGAGGAGATTGTGGTGGGAAATGCCTGTGAAGGAAAACCAGGCAGCCATGGAAGCAAGGCAATACTGCTAAGTCATGCATAGGCGGTGAAGCTATCCCCATAGCCTGTCTCTCCTCACAGGCCAGCATCACTAACTGGACACTAGAGAGGCTGGCCTATCAAGCATCTGACTCACCCAACTAGAGCAGGACCCCACACATGGTGCCCCTTTAACTGCCTCACAGGCTCATCTAGGGGTGGGTCCTCACCCAGAGTGGCCCTTTAAGAGCCTGACGTGCCCATCTAAAGAGTAGACCTCACCCAGAGTGCCCCTTTAAGTCCCTGACATGTCGATGTAAGGAGTAGGTCCCCACCCAGGGTGTTCCTTTAGTGCCTGACAAGCCCATCTACAGAGAAGGACCCCATCAAGGGTACCCCTTCAAGTGCCTGATGTGCTGATTCACAGAGTAGGACCCCACCCAGGGTGCCATTTTGAGCCTGATCCGCTGATATACAGAGTAGGACCCTACCCAGGGTGGCACTTTAAGTACAAGACACTCCAGTCTATAGAGAAGGTCCCAACAAAGGGTGCCCATTTAACTGCCTGACCCACCCATCTACAGAGAAGGACACCTACCAGGGTGCCCCTTTAAGTATCTGACATGCTGATATACAGAGCAGGACCCAGGGTGCCCCTTTAGAACCTGACCCAGCCATCTACAGAGCAGGACACTACCCAGGATGCCCTATTAAGAGCCTGACCTGCCGATCTAAGAGTAGGTCCCACACAGGATGCTCCTTTAAGAGTCAGACACTCCTATATACAGAAAAGGACCACACCCAGGTTGGCCTATTAAGAGCCTGACCCACCCATCTATAGAGAAGAACTTCACCCAGGATGCCCCTTTAAGTGTCTGACATGCCGATATACAGAGCAGGATGCCTCACAGAGTGCCCCTTGAAGTGCCTGAAACACCATGTACAGAGAAGAACCCCATCCAGGGTGCCCTTTTAAGTGCCAGACCTGCTGATCTACAGAATAAGCCTCCCCCCTCCGGGGTGCCCATTTACATGCCTGAATCACCCATCTAAGGACTAGGTCCATACCCATGGTGGCGTTTTAAGATCCTAATGTGCCCGTCTACAGAGATGGACCCTCATACCCAGGATGCCCCTTTAAGACTCTGGCCTGCCAATCTACAGAGAAGCACCTTATGTGGGGTGCCACTTTAAGTGTCTGACATGCTCACCTACAGAGAAGGACCCCACCCAGGGTGCCCCTTTACGTGCTTGAGTTGTCTACAGAGAAAGATCCCCTCAAGGTGCCACTTTAACAGCCTGACCCACTGATCAACAGAGTAGAACCCCACCCAGCGTGACGTCTTAAGTGCCTGGCATGCACATCTAAGGAGTAGGGCTCCACCCAGGGTGGACCTTTCAGAACATGATGCCACCATCTACCTAGAATGACACCACACACGGTGCCCATTTAAGAGCTAGAACCACTGATCTACACAGCAGGATGCCACTGAGGGTGCCCTTGAAGAGCCAGAACCATCTATTTACACACTAGGACACCACCCAGGGTGCCCCTTTAAGTGCCACACACACCAATCTAAGGAGTTGGTAACCACCCAGAGTGGCCATCTCAAAGCCTGAGGCACTGATCTACTGAGAAGGACCCCACCCAGGGTGCCCCTATAAAGCCAGACTGCGGACCTACAGAGTAAGAACCTACCCAGGGTGACACCTTAAGTGCCTGGCATGCCCAACTAAGGAATAGGGCCTCACCAGGGTGACCCCTTATACAGAGCAGGGTGCCTCACAGGGTTCCCCTTGAAGTGCCTGAAACGTCATGTACAGAGAGGAACCCCATGCAGGGTGCCCCTTTAAGTGCCAGACCTGCAGACTGACAGAGTAGGACCCTGCCGGGGTTGCCCTTTTGCATGCCTAACATGCCCATCTAAGGAGTAGGTCTTCACCCAGGGTGGCTCTTTCAGAGTCTCCCGCGACCGTCTACAGAGAAGCACCCCACCCAGAGTGTCACTTTAGGAGCCATACTCGCCAACCTATAGAAGAGGAACCCACCCACGTTGACTCCATTAGTGCCACACACAGCAATCTAAGGACNATATAGCAATAAAACATACTTTTGTGAATATGACTCCAGAAAAGATATCAAATATTCTCCAGAATGAGTTTATAGCTAGTTCTGGCTTCAGTGGGGCCTCCAACAGTGTCTTCCTCGAGGTGAGAGAATGATATAGCACCCTTTATTTGCTCAAGATGTGTATAAGAGACAGGAGGTACCCATCTTGAGAGAAGGAGCCCACCCAGGGTGCCCCTTTAAGAGCCAAACCGCTGATCTACAGAGTAGGACCCCACCCATGGTGACCCCATAAGTGCCTGACACGCCCATCAAAGGAGTAGGTCCCCACCCAGGTGCCCCTTTAAGAGCCAGACCTACCGAAATACACAGTAGGACCCCACCCATGTTGCTCCTTTACGTGCCTGACTTATCCATTTACAGAGAAGGACCCCTCCGGGCGCGCCCTTTTATGTGCCTAACACCCAGGGTGTCATTTTAGGAGCTATATCCGCTGACCTACAGAGGAGGAACTCACTCAGCTTGACTACTTTAGTGCCACACACAGCAATCTAAGGACTGAGGCGCCCATCTACAGAGACGGACCCCACACAGGGTGCCCCTTTAGGAGCCAAAACAGCGGCCTAAGGAGTAGGACCCCATCCAGGGTGTCCATTTAAGTGCCTGCTTTACTGATCTACAGAAGAGGACCCCACGCAGCTTATCCCTTTAAGTGCCTCACACACCCTTCTAAGGAGATGTTCCACACCCATGGTGGCCTTTTAAGGTCCTGACCCGCCCATCAACAAAGAAGGACCCCATCCAGGGTGCCCCTTTAAGAACCTGACACACCCATCTAAGGAGTAGGTCCCCACTCAGGGTGCCCCTTTAGTTTCAGACACGCTGATATACAAAGCAGGCCGCCACAAAGGGTGCCCCTTCAAGTGCTTGAACCGCCATGTACAGAGAGGAACCCTAGGCATGGTGCCCCTTTAAGTGGCACATCTATGGCTCTACAGAGTAGGACACCTCCAGGGTGTCTTTCACGTGCCTGATGCACCCATCTCAGAAGTAAATCCCAACCCAGGGTGGCCCTTTCAGAGCCTGACCCACCACCTACAAAGAAGGACCCACCTCATGCACCCCTTTCAGAGCCAGACTCACCGAACTACACAGTAGGACCCCACCCCTGGTGACCCATTATGTGCCTGACTTGTCCATCTAGAGAGAACTCCTCCCAAGGTGCCCCTTTAAGAGTCTGATGCACTGATCTACAGAGTAGGAGCCCACCCAGGGAGACCCTTTAAGTGCCTGACACGCACATCTAAGGTGTAAGAGTTGACTTATTGGAAAAGATTCTGATGCTGGGAGGGATGGGCAGGAGGAAAAGAGGACAACAGAGGATGAGATGGCTGGATAGCATCACCAACTCAATGGACGTGTTTGAGTGAACTCTGGGAATTGGTAATGGACAGGGAGGCCTAGCGTGCTGCAATTCATGGGGTTACAAAGAGACAGATATGACTGAGTGACTGAATTGAACTGAAGGTGTAGGGCCCCAGCCAGAGAAGACCTTTCAAAGCCTGAGGTGCCCATCTACAGAGAAGGACCTCTCCCAAGGTGCCCCTTTAAGGGCCAGAATGGTGACTTACAGAGTAGCACCCCACCCATTATGACGCCATAAGTGCCTATCATGATCATCTAGGGAGTAGGACCCCATCCAGGCCTGATGTGCCCATCTTCAGAGAAGGACCTCACTCAGGGTGCCCCTTTAAGAACCTGACCCACTGATCTACAGAGCAAGACACCATCGATGATGCCCCTTTAAGAGCCAGACACACCTATCTACACAGTAGGATACCACCCAGGGTGCCCCACTGACTGCCACACACACTGATCAAAGGACTAGGTCTCGACCATCTGATCCACCCTTTCAGAGCCTGACACGACCATCCACAGAGAAGGACCCCACCTAGGGTGTCCATTTAAGTGCCTGCTTCCCTGACCTACAGAGGAGGACCCCTCCCAATTTACCCCTTTAAGTGCCTCACACACTCATGGTGGCCTTTTAAGTTCCTGATGCGCCCATCTACAGAGAAGGATCCCCCATAAACAAAATGCCCCTTTAAAGGCCTGAACAGCCCAATGAAAGAGAAGGATCCCATCCAGGGTGCCCCTTTAAGAGCCAGACCACCAACCTACAGTGTAGGACCCCATCCAGGGTGACCCTTTAAGTACCTCACATGCCTATCTAAGGAGTAGAGACCCTGACAAGGTGACACTTTAGGAGCCTAAAGCACCCGACTACAGAAAAGATCCCCACCGAGGGTGCTCCTTTGAGAGAGTAAACCACATATCTACAGAGTAGGACCCCTCGCAAGGTGCCCCTTTAAGGGCCTCACTCGCTGATCTGCAGAGTAGGACCCCACCAAGGGTGACTCACTAAGTGCCTAACACGCTCTTCTAAGGAGTATGTACCCAGCCAGGGTGCCCCTTTAAGTGTCAGACAGCCGAAATATAAAGTAGGCCACCACACAGGGTGGGTGCTCCTTCAAGTGCCTGAAATGCCATGTACAGAGAGGAACCTAAAGCAGGGTGCCCCTTTAAGTCACAGACCCGCCTATTTATAGAATAGGACCACATCCGGGGTGCCCTTTTACATGTCTGACGCACCCATCTAAGGTGTAGGTCCCCACCCATGGTGGCCCTTCCAGAGCCTGATATGACCATTTACAAAGAAGGACCCATGCCGAGTGCCCCTTTAAGAGACTGACCCACATATCTACAGAGTAGGACCTCTCCCAAGGTGCCCCTTTAAGAGCCTCACCTGCTGATCTGCAGAGTAGAACCCTACCCAGGGTGACCCCTTAAGTGCCTGACAGCCCATCTAAGGAGTAGGTCCCCAAACAAGGTGGCCCATTCAGAGCCTGACGCCACCATCTACCTAGAAAGACCCCACCCAGTGTGCCCCTTTAAGAGCTGGAACCACTGATCTACAGAACAGGACGCTGCCGAGAGTGCCCCTTTAAGAGCTGACCCACCTATCTACACAGGACACCACCCAGGGTGCCCCTTTAAATGCCACACATCAGCAGGAACCACCCTAAGTCTGCTAATTCACACTGAACTAGGTCAACCCGGAACCCTGCTCGGAGATGACCAAATCTACAGTGTAGTTGTAACCTCACATGCATTGTTAATAATTTTTTTAATAGTGATACCAATCATAATCGGAGGATTCAGAAACTGATTAGTCCCTCTGATAATTGGTGCTCCTGCCATAGCATTTCCCCGGATAAACAATATGAGTTTCTGACTCCTCCCTCCCTCTTTCCTACTACCTCTAGCATTATCTATAGTCAAAGCTGGAGCAGGAACAGGCTGAATCATATACCCCCTCTGGCAGGTAATCTGGCCCATGCAGGAGCCTCAGTAGATGTAACCATTTTTTTCTTTATACCTGGCAGGTGTTTCCTCAATTTTAGGAGCTATTAGTTTTATTACAACAATTATTAATAAAAAGCCCCCTGCAATATCACAATATCAACCACCCCCCCCCATTCGTGTGATCCGTACTAATCACTGCCGTATTACTGCTTCTTTCACTTCCTGTATTAGCTGCTGGTATTACAATACTACTAACAGACCGAAATCTTAACACAACCTTCTTTGACCCAGCAGGAGGAGGAGACCTTATATTATACCAACACCTATTCTGATTCTTTGGACACCCTGAAGTATATATTCTTATTCAGCCTGGGTTTGGAATAATTTCTCATATTGTGACTTATTACTCAGGAAAAAAAAGAACCATTCGGATATATAGGCATAGTTTCAGTTATAATATCAATCGGGTTCTTAGGATTCATTGTATGAGCCTATCACATGTTCACAGTCGGAATGGACGTCAACACACGGGCCTACTTCACATCAGCTACCATGACTATTGCTATCCCAACTGGAGTAAAAGTCTTTAGTTGACTTCACGGGGGCAATATCAAATGATCTCCCACTATAATATGAGCCTTCATCTTCCTTATTACGGTTGGAGGCCTAACTGGAATTGTTCTAGCCAATTCTTCCCTTGATATTGTTCTTCACAACACACATTACGTAGTCACACACTTCCATTATGTACTATCAATAGGGGCAGTGTTTGCTATTATAGGAGGACTTGTGTGTTGNTATGGGTGTGTGTGTGTGTGTGTTCTGTCTCTTATACACATCTACAACACACATTACGTAGTCACACACTTCCATTATGTACTATCAATAGGGGCAGTGTTTGCTATTATAGGAGGACTTGTGTGTTGATTTCCACTATTCTCAGGCTACATCCTTAACACTACACAAGCCAAAATCCACTTTGCAATTATATTTGTTGGTGTAAACATAACTTACTTCCCACAACATTTCTTAGGATTATCTGGCATACCATGGCGATACTCTGATTACCCAGATGCATACACAATATGAAACACAATTTCATCCATAGGCTCATTCATCTCACTAACAGCAGACATACTAATAATCTTTATTACCTGAGAAGCATTTGCATCTAAAAGAGAAGTCCTAACTGTAGACCTGGCCACAACAAATTTAGAGCAATTAAATGGATGTCCTCCACAATATCATACATTTGAAGAACCTACATATGTTAACCTAAAATAAGAAAGNACACACACAGGGTGTACACACACAAACACACACACAGAAACACGTACACACACACGGGGTATACACATCTAACAAATTTAGAGCAATTAAATGGATGTCCTCCACAATATCATACATTTGAAGAACCTACATATGTTAACCTAAAATAAGAAAGGAAGGAATCGAACCCCCTATTATGGGTTTCAAGCCAACATCATAGCCACTATGTCTCTCTCAATTAATGAGATGTTAGTAAAATATTATATAACTTTGTCAAAGTTAAGTTATAGGTGAAAGCCCTGTACATCTCATATGGCGTATCCTATAGAACTAGGCTTTAAAGATGCAACATCACCCATTATAGAAGAATTATTACATTTTCATGATCATACACTAATAATCATATTTTTAATTGGCTAACTAGTACTTTATATCATTTCACTAATATTGACAACAAAATTAACTCATACTAGC
Source organism: Raphicerus campestris (assembly GCA_006410735.1). Classification (NCBI taxonomy): domain Eukaryota; kingdom Metazoa; phylum Chordata; class Mammalia; order Artiodactyla; family Bovidae; genus Raphicerus; species Raphicerus campestris. Next base: position 345,348 of record SJYW01026404.1, read on the forward strand.
ACAATAGATGCACAAGAAGTGAAAACAATTTGAGTCATTTTACCAGCCATTATTTTAATACTAATTGCCCTTCCATCTTTACAAATTCTATATATAATAGATGAGATTAAAAATCCATCCCTTATAGTAAAAACTATAGGGCATCAATGAAACTGAAGTTATGAATATACAGACTATGAACACTTGAGCTTCGACTCTTACATAATTCCAACATCGGAATTTAAACCAGGAGAACTACGACTACTAGAAGTAGATAACCGAGTTGTGTTACCTATAGAAATAACAATTCAAATACTAATCTCCTCTGAAGATGTACTACACTCATGTATATATATATACTCATTATATATATGTGTGTGTGTGTGTGTGTGTGTGTGTGTGTGTATAATGTATATTGTCACCCTGCTTATTTAATTTATATGCAGAGTGTGTATATATATATACATACTTATATATATGCTTATTTAACTTATATGCTGAGTACATCATGAGAAACGCTGGACTGGAAAAAATAAGCTGGAATCAAGATTGCCGGGAGAAATATCAATAACCTCAGATATGCAGATGACACCACCCTTATGGCAGAAAGTGAAGAGAAATTAAAAAGCCTCTTGATGAAAGTGAAAGAGGAGAGTGAAAAAATTGGCTTAAAGCTCGACATTCAGAAAACGAAGATCATGGCATCTGGTCCCATCACTTCATGGGAAATAGATGGGGAAACAGTGTCAGACTTTATTTTGGGGGGCTTCAAAATCACTGCAGATGGTGACTGCAGCCATGAAATTAAAAGACACTTACTCCTTGGAAGAAAAGTTATGACCAACCTAGATAGCATATTGAAAAGCAGAGACATTACTTTGCCAGCAAAGGTCCATCTGGTCAGGGCTATGGTTTTTCTAGTGGTCATGTATGGATGTGAGAGTTGGACTGTGAAGAAGGCTGAGTGCCAAAGAATTGATGCTTTTGAACTGTGGTGTTGGAGAAGACTCTTGAGAGTCTTCTAGCCAATTCTTGAGAGTCCCTTGGACTGCAAGGGGATCCAATCAGTCCATCCTCAAGGAGATCAGCCTAGGGATTTCTTTGGAAGGAATGATGCTAAAGCTGAAACTCCAGTACTTTGGCCACCTCCTGCGAAGAGTTGAGTCATTGGAAAAGACTGATGCTGGGAGGGATTGGGAGCAGGAGGAGAAGGGGAAGACAGAGGATGAGATGGCTAGGTGGCATCACTGACTTGATGGACGTGAGTCTGAGTGAATTCCTGGAGTTGGTGATGGACAGGGAGGCCTGTCGTGCTGCGGTTCATGGGGTTGCAAAGAGTCGGACATGACTGAGTGACTGAACTAAACTGAACTGATGATTGCTGAATTTTGTTAAAGGCTTTCTCTGGATGTACTGGGATGATCATATAGGTTTATCTTTCAATTTTTTAATATGATGTATTACATGGCTTTGCATATATCGAATAATTCTTACATCCCTGAGATAAAGCCCATTTGATCATGATATATGATCTTTTTAGTGTGCTATTGGACTGTTTGCTAGAATTTTATTGAAGATTTTTGCATATAAGCTGCAAAAATATATTGGTTTCTCATTTTCTTTTTTTGCATGGTGTCTTTGTCTGGTTTTGATATCAAGGTGACTTTGTAGAATGAGTTTGGAAGTCTCCCTTCCTCTGAAATTTTCTGGAAGAGTTTTAGCAGGAAAGATGTTAGATATACTCTAAACTATTGATATAATTCGCCTGTGACACCATGTGGCCATGGGCTTTGTTGTTGTTGTTGTTGTAAGATTTTCAATACAGTTTCAATTTCCGTGTTTGTGATTGTTCTATTTATATTTTCTATTTCTTCCTGGTTCAGTTTTGAAAGGTTATACTCTTAAGAATTTGTCCATTTCTTCTATGTTGTCTATTTTATTGGCATATACTTGCTAATAGTAGTCTCTTAATATCTTTTGTATTTCTGTGTTGTCTGTTGTAACTTCTTTTTCATTTCTAATTTTATTGATTTGAGTCTTCTCCCCCCTTCTTTTTTTTTTTTTTTTGATGTGTCTGGCTAATGGTTAGTCAATGTGCTTTATCTTTTCAAGGAATCACCTTTTAGTTTCATTGATATTTGGTATTATCTTCATTTCTTTTTCATTTATTTATGTTCTGATCTCTATGATTTATTTCCTTCTACTAATTTTGGGGGGTTTAATATTTCTTTTTTTAAATGCTCTAGGTGTAACGTTAGGTTGTTTATTTGATGTCAGTCTTGTTTCTTGTTTCTTGAGGTAGGCATATATTGCTGTAAACTTCTTTCTTAGCTCTTAGCATTATTTTTACTGCATTCCATAACTTTTGAGTAGTGTTTTCATTGTCATTTTTTTCTAGGTATATTTTGACTTCTTTTTTGATTTCTTTAGTGATCTGTTGGTTATTCAGAAGTGTGCTTTTGAGCCTTTATGTGTGTGTGTTTGCAGGGTTTTTTTTTCCCCCTCTACAGCTGATATC
>SJYW01026404.1:366555-377915 GCA_006410735.1 Raphicerus campestris
TACTTGTGACTGGTTTTTTTAATATGGTATTTTTGAGAATTGACACTCTACTCTAGATTTTTAGTATTTGCTTTTTGGTATTTATTATCAATTTTATACCTTTAAAAATCCAATGTTCAGTACCCATTTTTGCTTGGGAGTGAGATTATTGGCTTGACTGCACTCTCTCCTTTTTGACTCTCCTTTTGCTCCACCAGATTGCCTCTATCCCCGGCCCTTCCCCCTTCTCTTCTCTACCCAAATCTGTGAATCTCTTTTTGTCTTCTGGGCTATGGAGAACACTTAGGGAACTGATTACTGTCTGGATCTGTCTCTGTCTTTTTCATTACCCCTTTCTCCTCCAATCCACGCTAGCACTCTTGCCTGAAAAATCCCATGGACGGAAGAGCCTGATAGGCTACAGTCCATGGGGTCACAAAGAGTTGGACATGACTGAGCAACTTCACTTTCACTTTCACTTTTCTCCTCCTTGCCACCTCTGTCTCCTTCCTCCCCCTTCTCTTCTCTGTGTAACTCCATGAACATCACTGAGGGGTACAGAATGTGAAGAGCACACAAGGAACTGATTACTGGCTAGCTTGCTCTCTCCCCTTTTGATTTCCCCACTTTTCCTCCTGTTCACCTCTCTCTCCCTCTTCCCTCTTCTCTTCTCCATATAACTCTGAATGTCTCCAGGTGTCCCTCACTGTGGATAAACTTTTCATCAATAACATAGATGTTTTATCATCAATGCTGTATAGATGGAGAAGACTTGAGGCTACTGTAAGAATAAGACTGAAAACCAGAGGCAGGAGGCTTAAGCCCCAAACCTGAGAATACCAAAGATTTCCTGACTCTAGGAAACATTAATCAATAGGAGCACATCAAAAGCCTCCATACCTAACTGAAACCAAGCACCATCCAAGACCCAACAAGGTCCAGAGCAAGGCATACCATGCAAATTCTCCAGCAACACAGGAACATAGCCCTGAGCTTCAATATACAAGCTTTACAGATAAGCAAGAGCTGAGAAAATTCAGTTCAGTTCAGTTTAGTGCAGTCGCTCAGTCATGTCCGATGCTTTGAGACCCCATGAATCGCAGCACACCAGGCATCCCTGTTCATTACCATCTCTCGGAGTTCACTCATACTCACGTCCACTGAGTCTGTGATGCCATTCAGCCATCTCATTCTTGGTTGTTCCCTTCTCATCCTGACCCCAATCCCTCCCATAATCAGAGTCTTTTCCAATGAGTCACTCTTCTCATGAGGTGGCCAAAGTAATGGAGTTTCAGCTTCAGCATCATTCCTTCCAAAGAAATCCCAGGGTAGATCTCCTTCAGAATGGACTGGCTGGATCTTATTGTAGTCCAAGGGACTCTCAAGAGTCTTCTCCAACACCACAGTTCAAAAGCATCAATTCTTCAGTGCTCAGCCTTCTTCACAGTGCAACTCTCACATCCATACATGACTACTAGAAAAACCATAGACTTGACTAGCTGAAACTTAGTCGGCAAAGTAATGTCTCTGCTTTTGAATATACTATCTAGGTAGGTCATAACTTTTCTTTCAAGGAGTAAGCCTCTTTTAATTTCATGGCCCCAGTCACTATCTGTAGTGATTTTGAAGCCCCCCAAAATAAAGTTTGACACTGTTTCCACTGTTTTCCCATCTATTTCCCATGAAGTGATGTGATCGGATGCCATGATCTTCGTTTTCTGAATGTTGAATTTTAAGCCAACTTTTTCACTCTCATCTTTCACTTTCATAAAGAGGCTTTTTAGCTCCTCTTCATTTTCTTCCATAAGGGTGGTGTCATCTGCATATCTGAGGTTATCGAAATTTCTCCCAGCAATCCTGATTCCAGCTTGTTCTTCCAGCCCAGCATTTCTCATGATGTACTCTGCATATAAGNTAGCATATTGGGCACCTAATGACCTGGGGAGTTCCTCTTTTTGTATCCTATCATTTTGCCTTTTCATACTGTTCATGGGATTCTCAAGGCAAGAATATTGAAGCAGCTTGCCATTCCCTTCTCCAGTGGACCACATTCCGTCAGCCCTCTCCACCATGATCCGCCCATCTTGGGTTGCCCTGCAGGCATTTATTGGTCTCATTGAGTTAGACAAGGCTGTGGTCCTAGTGTGATTAGGTNAGCTTGCCATTCCCTTCTCCAGTGGACCACATTCCGTCAGCCCTCTCCACCATGATCCGCCCATCTTGGGTTGCCCTGCAGGCATTTATTGGTCTCATTGAGTTAGACAAGGCTGTGGTCCTAGTGTGATTAGGTTGACTAGTTTTCTGTGAGTATGGTTTCAGTGTGCCTGCCCTCTGATGCCCTCTTGCAACACCTACCATCTTACTTGGGTTTCTTTTACCTTGGGCATGTGGTATCTCTTCACGGCTGCTTCAGCAAAGCACAGCCACTGCTCCTTACCTTGGACAAGGGGTATCTCCTTACCGCCGCTCTTCCTGACCTTCAATGTGGGATAGCTGCTCTAGGCCCTCCTGCGCTTGCACAGCTACCGCTCCTCGTGTGGCTCTTCCCAGGTGCTTCCCCTGGCCTCGGGCTCGTGGTGGCTCCTCAGGGTCACCACCTCTGGCCTCGGGCACAAGGTGGCTTCTTCGGGCCTCCCCTGACCTCAGACGTGGGTTGCCTCCTCCCGGCTGCCACCGGCCTTGGACTCAGGGTAGCTCATCCCAGCTGCCCCTGACCTTGGATGCAGCGTGTCTCCTCTCGGTTGCTCCTGACCTCAGATGCGGGGTGTCTCTTCCCGGCTGCCGCTGACCTCGGATGCGGGGTAGCTCCTCTCAGTCGCTGCCCCGGCCTCAAACATAGGGTAGCAACCCTAGGCTGTTCTAAGCACAGGCAGCTGTGAGAGCTGGGCCAGCACACTAAGCTCAGGCAGCTGCGAGAGCCGGGCTGGTGCACTAAGCACAGGCGGTTGCAAGAGCCGGGCTGGTGCAGCACCACCAAGCCAGCTCTCCAAAAAATGCTAAAGGATCTTCTCTAGACAGGAAACACAAAAAGGGTGTATAAACTCGAACCCAAAACAACAAAGTAAATGGCAATGGGATCATACTTATCAATAATTACTTTAAATGTAAATGGGTTGAATGCCCCTACCAAAAGACAAAGACTGGCGAAATGGATACAAAAAAACAGACCCCTATATATGGTATCTACAATAGACCCACCTAAAAATGGAGGACATATATAGACTGAAAATGAGAGGCTGGGAAAAGATATTCCATGCAAATAGAGACCAAAAGAAAGCAGGAGAAGCAATACTCATATCTGATAAAATAGACTTTAAAAGAAAGGCTATGAAAAGAGACAAAGTAGGCCACTACATAATGATCAAAGGATCAATTCAAGAAGAAGATAAAACAGTTATAAATATATATGCAACCAAAATAGGAGCACCACAATATGTAAGACAAATGCTAACAAGTATGAAAGGAGAATTTAACAATAATACAATAATAGTGGGAGACTTTAATACCCCACTCACACCTATGGATAAATCTACTAAATAGATAACTAACAAGGAAACACAAACTTTAAATGATACAATAGACCAATTAGACCTAATTGATATCTATAAGATATTTCACCCCAAAACAATGACTTTCACCTTTTTCTCAAGTACACATAGAACCTACTCCAGGATAGATCACATCCTGGGCTATAAATCTAGCTTTAGTATATTCAAAAAAAATTGAAATCATTCCAAGCATCTTTTCTGATCACAATGCGGTAAGATTAGATTTCAAGTACAGGCGTAAAACTATTAAAAATTCCAACGTATGGAGGCTGAACAGCACGCTGCTGAATAAACAACAGATCAAAAAGAAATTAAAATATGCATTTGTTCAGTTCAGTCACTCAGTCATGTCCAATTCTTTGTGACCCCATGAATTGCAACACGCCAGGCCTCCCTGTTCATCACCAATTCATGGAGTTCATTCAGACTCATGTCCATCATGTCAGTGATACCATCCAGCCATCTCATCTTCTGTCTTCCCCTTCTCCTCATGCACCCAATCCCTCCAAGCATCAGGGTCTTTTCCAATGAGTCAACTCTTCGCATCAGGTGGCCAAAGTACTGGAGTTTCAGCTTTAGCATTATTCCTTCCAAAGAAATCCCAGGGCTGATCTCCTTCAGAATGGACTGGCTGGATCTCCTTGCAGTCCAAGGGACTCTCAAGAGTCTTCTCCCACACCACAGTTCAAAAACATCAATTCTTCAGTGCTCAGCTTTCTTCACAGTCCAACTCTCACATCCATACATGACCACTGGAAAAACCAGGAACTAGTCTGTTTCATGACCAGTTCTAACTGTTTCTTCCTGACCTGCATATAGGTTTCTCAAGAGGCAGATCAGGTGGTCTGGTATTCCCATCTCTTTCAGAATTTTCCATAGTTTATTGATTGTGATCCACACAGTCAAAGACTTTGGCATACTCAATAAAGTGGAACTAGTTGTTTTTCTGGAACTCTGTTGCTTATTCCATGATCCAGTGGAAGTTGGCACTTTGATCTCTGGTTCCTCTGCCTCTTCTAAAACCAGCTTGAACATCTGGAAGTTCACAGTTTACATATTGCTGAAGCCTAGCAATGAAAGAAAATGAAAACACAACAACCCAAAACCTATGGGACACTGTAAAAGCAGGGCTAAGTGGAAGGTTCATAGTAATAAAAGGATACCTCAAGAAACAAGAAAAAAGTCAAAAAAACAACCTAACTCTACACTTAAAGCAACTTGAAATGAAGAACCCCAGGTTTAGTATAAGGAAAGAAATCTTAAAAATTAGGGCAGAAATGAATGCAAAAGAAACAAGAGACCATAGCAAAAATCAACAAAGCTAAAAGCTAGTTCTTTGAGAAGATAAATAAAATGGACAAATGATTAGCCAGACTCATCAAGAAACAAAGGCACAAAAATCAAACCAACAAAATTAGAAATGAAAATGAACAATCACAACAGATAACACAGAAATATAAAGGATCATAAGAGACTACTATTAGCAACTGTATGCCAATAAAATGGAAAAAATTGTAAGAAATGGACAAATTCTTAGAAATGTACAACTTTCCAAAACTGAACCAGAAAGAAATAGAAAATCTTAAGAGACCCACCACAAGCACGGAAATTGAAACTATAATCAAAAATCTTCCAGCAAATGAAAGCCCAGGTCCAGACGGCTTCACAGCTGAATTCTACCAAAAATTTAGAGAAGAGCTAACACCTATCCTACTCAAACTCTTCCAGAAAATTGCAGAGGAAGGTAAACTTCCAAACTCATCCTGTGAGGCCACCATCACCCTAATACCAAAACCTGCANTGCCTTGGAAACAAACAGAGATCATTCTGTCATTTTTGAGATTGCATCCAAGTACTGCATTTCAGTCTCTTTTGTTGACCATGATGGCTACTCCATTTCTTCTGAGGGATTCCTGCCCACAGTAGTAGATATAATGGTCATCTGAGTTATATTCACCCATTCCAGTCCATTTTAGTTCGCTGATTCCTAGAATGTTGATATTCACATTTGCCATCTCTAGTTTGACCACTTCCAATTTGCCTTGATTCATGGACCTGACATTCCAGGTTCCCATGCAATATTGCTCTTTACAGCATTGGATCTTTCTTCTATTGTCATTCACATCCACAACTGGATATTGTTTTTGCTTTGGCTCCATTTCTTCATTCTTTCTAGAGTTATTTCTCCATTGATCTCCAGTAGCATATTGGGCACCTAATGACCTGGGGAGTTCCTCTTTTTGTATCCTATCATTTTGCCTTTTCATACTGTTCATGGGATTCTCAAGGCAAGAATATTGAAGCAGCTTGCCATTCCCTTCTCCAGTGGACCACATTCCGTCAGCCCTCTCCACCATGATCCGCCCATCTTGGGTTGCCCTGCAGGCATTTATTGGTCTCATTGAGTTAGACAAGGCTGTGGTCCTAGTGTGATTAGGTTGACTAGTTTTCTGTGAGTATGGTTTCAGTGTGCCTGCCCTCTGATGCCCTCTTGCAACACCTACCATCTTACTTGGGTTTCTTTTACCTTGGGCATGTGGTATCTCTTCACGGCTGCTTCAGCAAAGCACAGCCACTGCTCCTTACCTTGGACAAGGGGTATCTCCTTACCGCCGCTCTTCCTGACCTTCAATGTGGGATAGCTGCTCTAGGCCCTCCTGCGCTTGCACAGCTACCGCTCCTCGTGTGGCTCTTCCCAGGTGCTTCCCCTGGCCTCGGGCTCGTGGTGGCTCCTCAGGGTCACCACCTCTGGCCTCGGGCACAAGGTGGCTTCTTCGGGCCTCCCCTGACCTCAGACGTGGGTTGCCTCCTCCCGGCTGCCACCGGCCTTGGACTCAGGGTAGCTCATCCCAGCTGCCCCTGACCTTGGATGCAGCGTGTCTCCTCTCGGTTGCTCCTGACCTCAGATGCGGGGTGTCTCTTCCCGGCTGCCGCTGACCTCGGATGCGGGGTAGCTCCTCTCAGTCGCTGCCCCGGCCTCAAACATAGGGTAGCAACCCTAGGCTGTTCTAAGCACAGGCAGCTGTGAGAGCTGGGCCAGCACACTAAGCTCAGGCAGCTGCGAGAGCCGGGCTGGTGCACTAAGCACAGGCGGTTGCAAGAGCCGGGCTGGTGCAGCACCACCAAGCCAGCTCTCCAAAAAATGCTAAAGGATCTTCTCTAGACAGGAAACACAAAAAGGGTGTATAAACTCGAACCCAAAACAACAAAGTAAATGGCAATGGGATCATACTTATCAATAATTACTTTAAATGTAAATGGGTTGAATGCCCCTACCAAAAGACAAAGACTGGCGAAATGGATACAAAAAAACAGACCCCTATATATGGTATCTACAATAGACCCACCTAAAAATGGAGGACATATATAGACTGAAAATGAGAGGCTGGGAAAAGATATTCCATGCAAATAGAGACCAAAAGAAAGCAGGAGAAGCAATACTCATATCTGATAAAATAGACTTTAAAAGAAAGGCTATGAAAAGAGACAAAGTAGGCCACTACATAATGATCAAAGGATCAATTCAAGAAGAAGATAAAACAGTTATAAATATATATGCAACCAAAATAGGAGCACCACAATATGTAAGACAAATGCTAACAAGTATGAAAGGAGAATTTAACAATAATACAATAATAGTGGGAGACTTTAATACCCCACTCACACCTATGGATAAATCTACTAAATAGATAACTAACAAGGAAACACAAACTTTAAATGATACAATAGACCAATTAGACCTAATTGATATCTATAAGATATTTCACCCCAAAACAATGACTTTCACCTTTTTCTCAAGTACACATAGAACCTACTCCAGGATAGATCACATCCTGGGCTATAAATCTAGCTTTAGTATATTCAAAAAAAATTGAAATCATTCCAAGCATCTTTTCTGATCACAATGCGGTAAGATTAGATTTCAAGTACAGGCGTAAAACTATTAAAAATTCCAACGTATGGAGGCTGAACAGCACGCTGCTGAATAAACAACAGATCAAAAAGAAATTAAAATATGCATTTGTTCAGTTCAGTCACTCAGTCATGTCCAATTCTTTGTGACCCCATGAATTGCAACACGCCAGGCCTCCCTGTTCATCACCAATTCATGGAGTTCATTCAGACTCATGTCCATCATGTCAGTGATACCATCCAGCCATCTCATCTTCTGTCTTCCCCTTCTCCTCATGCACCCAATCCCTCCAAGCATCAGGGTCTTTTCCAATGAGTCAACTCTTCGCATCAGGTGGCCAAAGTACTGGAGTTTCAGCTTTAGCATTATTCCTTCCAAAGAAATCCCAGGGCTGATCTCCTTCAGAATGGACTGGCTGGATCTCCTTGCAGTCCAAGGGACTCTCAAGAGTCTTCTCCCACACCACAGTTCAAAAACATCAATTCTTCAGTGCTCAGCTTTCTTCACAGTCCAACTCTCACATCCATACATGACCACTGGAAAAACCAGGAACTAGTCTGTTTCATGACCAGTTCTAACTGTTTCTTCCTGACCTGCATATAGGTTTCTCAAGAGGCAGATCAGGTGGTCTGGTATTCCCATCTCTTTCAGAATTTTCCATAGTTTATTGATTGTGATCCACACAGTCAAAGACTTTGGCATACTCAATAAAGTGGAACTAGTTGTTTTTCTGGAACTCTGTTGCTTATTCCATGATCCAGTGGAAGTTGGCACTTTGATCTCTGGTTCCTCTGCCTCTTCTAAAACCAGCTTGAACATCTGGAAGTTCACAGTTTACATATTGCTGAAGCCTAGCAATGAAAGAAAATGAAAACACAACAACCCAAAACCTATGGGACACTGTAAAAGCAGGGCTAAGTGGAAGGTTCATAGTAATAAAAGGATACCTCAAGAAACAAGAAAAAAGTCAAAAAAACAACCTAACTCTACACTTAAAGCAACTTGAAATGAAGAACCCCAGGTTTAGTATAAGGAAAGAAATCTTAAAAATTAGGGCAGAAATGAATGCAAAAGAAACAAGAGACCATAGCAAAAATCAACAAAGCTAAAAGCTAGTTCTTTGAGAAGATAAATAAAATGGACAAATGATTAGCCAGACTCATCAAGAAACAAAGGCACAAAAATCAAACCAACAAAATTAGAAATGAAAATGAACAATCACAACAGATAACACAGAAATATAAAGGATCATANATTGTATTATTGTAGATGTGTATAAGAGACAGAATGATTAGCCAGACTCATCAAGAAACAAAGGCACAAAAATCAAACCAACAAAATTAGAAATGAAAATGAACAATCACAACAGATAACACAGAAATATAAAGGATCATAAGAGACTACTATTAGCAACTGTATGCCAATAAAATGGAAAAAATTGTAAGAAATGGACAAATTCTTAGAAATGTACAACTTTCCAAAACTGAACCAGAAAGAAATAGAAAATCTTAAGAGACCCACCACAAGCACGGAAATTGAAACTATAATCAAAAATCTTCCAGCAAATGAAAGCCCAGGTCCAGACGGCTTCACAGCTGAATTCTACCAAAAATTTAGAGAAGAGCTAACACCTATCCTACTCAAACTCTTCCAGAAAATTGCAGAGGAAGGTAAACTTCCAAACTCATCCTGTGAGGCCACCATCACCCTAATACCAAAACCTGCAAAAGATGCCAAAAAAAAAAAAAAAAGAAAACTATAGGCCAATATCACTGATAAACATAGATGAAAAAAATCCTTAACAAAATTCTAGCAAACAGAATTCAACAACATATAAAAAAGATCATACATCGTGACCTAGTGGTCTTTATCCCAGGGATGCAAGGATTCTTCAATATCTGCAAATCAATCAACATAATACACCACATTAACAAATCAAAAGATAGAAACCACATTATTATCACATTAGATGCAGAGAAAGCCTTTGACAAAATTTAACATCCATTTATGATAAAAAAGAAAAAACCTCCAGAGAGCAGGAATAAAAGGAAGATACCTCAACATAATAAAAGCTATATATGACAAACCCACAGCAAACATTATCCTCAGTGGTGAAAAATTGAAAGCATTTCCCCTAAAGTCAGGAATAAAGCAAGGGTGCCCACTTTCACCACTGCTACTCAACATAAATTTGAAAGTTTTGGCCACAGCAATCAGAGCAGAAAATGATAAAAAAGGAATCTAGATAGGAAAAGAAGAAGTGAAATTCTCACTGTTTGCAGTTGACATTATCCTCTACATAGAAAACACTGAAGACCCCATCAGAAAATTACTAGAGCTAACAAATGAATATAGTAAACTTGCAAGATATAAAATTAACTCCCCCAAATCCCTTGCATTCCTATACATTAACAATGGGAATACAGAAAGAGAACTTAAAGAAACAATTCCACTCACCATTGCAACGAAAAGAATAAAATACTTAGGAATATATCTACCTAAAGAAACAAAAGACTTATATATAGGAAACTATAAAGCACTGATGAAAGAAATAAAAAAAATGACACAAATAGATGGAGAAATATAACATGTTCATGGACTCTAAGAATCAATGTAGTAAAAATGAATATGCTTCTCAAAGCAGTCTATAGATATGATGCAATCCCTATCAAACTACCAATGGTATTTTTCACAGAACTAGAACAAATAATTTCACAATTTGTATGGAAATCTAAAAAACCTCAAATAGCTAAAGCAATCTAGAGAAAGAAGAATGGAAGTGGAGGAATCATCCTGCCAGACTTCAGGCTCTACTACAAAGCCACAGTCATCAAGACAGTATGGTACTGGCACAAAAACAGAAATATAGATCAATGGAGCTAAATAGAAAGCCCAAGGGTAAATCCATGAAACTATGGACACCTTATCTTTGACAAAGAAGGCAAGAATATACAATGAATAAAAGACAATCTCTTAACAAGTGGTGCTGGGAAAACTGGTCAACCACTTGTAGAAGAATGAAACTAGCGCCAGTCTATGTTCAATACAGGATACAGGATGCTTGGGGCTGGTGCACGGGATGATCCGGGGTGATGGGGTGGGGAGGCAGGTGGGAGGGGGCTTCGGCATGGGGAGATCATGTACACCTATGGCTGATTCATGTCAATGTATGGCAAAACCAATACAGTACTGTAAAATAGAATAAAGTATTTTTTTTTTAAAAAAGAATGAAATTAGATCACTTTCTAACACCACACACAAAAATAAACTTAAAATGGATTAAAGATCTAAATGTAAGGCCAGAAACTATATAACTCTTAGAGGAGAACACAGGCAAAACACTCTCCAACTACATCACAGCAGGATCCTCTATGACCTACCTCCCAGAATAGTGGAAATAAAAACAAAAATAAACAAATGGGACCTAATTAAAATTAAAAAGCTTCTGCACAACAAAGGAAACTATAAGATGTGTATAAGAGACAGCCTCAATATGTAAGACAAATGCTAACAAGCATGAAAGGGGAATATAACAATAACACAATAATAGTGGGAGACTTTAATACCCCACTCACACCTATGGACAGATCAACTAAACAGAAAATTAACAAAGAAACACAAACTTTAAATGATACAATAGACCAGTTAGACCTAATTGATATCTATAGGACATTTCACCCCAAAACAATGAACTTCACCTTTTTCTCAAGTGCTCACGGAACCTTTTCCAGGATAGATCACATACTGGGCCATAAATCCAACCTCAATAAATTCAAAAAAATCGAAATCATTCCAAGCATCTTTTCTGACCATAATGCACTCAGATTAGATCTCAATTACAGGAGGAAAACTCTTAAAAATCCCAACATTTGGAGGCTGAACAACACCCTTCTGAATAATCAACAAATCACAGAAGAAAT
>SJYW01026404.1:405411-415768 GCA_006410735.1 Raphicerus campestris
TTTTTTTTTTTTTTTTGCCACCTCTTCTTAATATATTCTGCTTCTGTTAAGTCCCTGTGATTTCTGTTCTTTATTGAGCCCATCTTTGCATGAAACATTCCCTTGGTAACTCTAATTATCTTGAAGAGATATCCAGTCTTTCCATTCTATTCATTTCCTCTATATCTTTGCACTGATCACTGAGGAAGGCTTTCTTATATTTCCTTGCTATTCTTTGGCAGTATGCATTCAAATGGGTATATCTTTCCTTTTCTCCTTTGCTTTTCACTTCCCTTATTTTCACAGATATTTGTAAGGCCTCCCCAGACAGCCATTTTGCTTTTTTTGCATTTCTTTTTCTTAGGGATGGTTTTGATTCCTGTCTCCTGTACAATGTCATGAATCTCCACCTATAGTTCATCATAGGAAATTATATTAAAAAGGAAATTTCACAAATCAGTAACCTAACCTTCCACCTAAGGCACAAGGAAAGAAGAGCAAATCAAACCCAAAGCAAGCAGGCAGAAGATAATGAGTGGAAATTCATGCACAAAAATTACTTCTATGAAAAGATCCAAACTCTTAAACTAATAAGGAAAAAAATGATTCACATTACTAAAATCAGGAATAAAATCTGAGTCATTGCTATTCTACACAAATAAAGGTTATAAAGGCATATTCCTGTATGAAAATAAAATTATGGAATGACAATATTTATTTTTATTCAGGTATAATTAATTTACAATTTTGTATTAGTTCCTGCTGTGCAGCACAGTGATTCACACTAACATATGTAGATGCTTATTCTTTTTCATATTCTTTTCCATTATGGTTTGTTATAGGATATTGAATATAGTTCCCTGTGCTATGTAGTATAATCTTTTTATCTGTTTTATATATAATAGGTTGTATCTGCTAGACCCAAACTCCTAATTATCCCTCCCCACCCTCTTATGATAACCATAAGTTTATTTTCTATGTCTATGCATCTGTTTCTGTTCTGTAAATAAGTTCATTTCTGACATATTTTATATTATGCATATAAGTGATATCATGTGATATTTGTCTTCCTCTTTATGACTTGTTTCACTTATTATTATAATTTTTAGGTTCATTCATGTTGTTTCCAGTTACATGATTATTTTATGATTTTCTATGGCTGAATAGTATTCCATTATGTGTGTGTGTGTATTCATTTATTTATGGACATATAGGTTGCTTCCATGTCTTGGCTATTGCAAATACCTCTGCTATGAACACTGTGGTGCAGGTATCTTATCAAATTAGAATTTTCTTCAGTGGATTGCTGGAATCATATGGAAACTCTATTTTTAGTTTTTTAGGAAACCTCAATATTGTTTTCTACAGTGGCTGCACCAACTTACATTCACACTAATAGTGTAGGAAAGTTCCCTTTCAGCACACTCTCTCCAGCATTTATTATATATAAACTTTTTAATGATGGCCATCCTTACCAGCATGAAGTGGTACACCATTGTAGTTTTGATCTGCATTTCTTTAATAATTAGTGATATTGAGCATCATTTCATATGCTCATTGGCTATATGTATATCTTCTTTTGAGAAATGTCTATTTACATCTTCTGCCTTCTTTTTTGGCTGAATTGCTTGTTTGTTTTGTTACTGATTTGTCAAAGTTGATTTTATAATTTGGAAATTAAGCTCTTGTTGGTTGCATTACCTGCAAATACTTTTCTCCAAGTCTGTAGGTTGTCTTTTTACTTTGTTTATGATTTTCTTTGCTATGGAAGAGCTCATGTTTGACTAAGTTCCATTTGTTTATTTTTGCTTTTATTTCTATTGTTTGGAAGACTGACCTAAGAAAATATTGATACATTTTATGTACCAGAGAATATTTTGTATATGTTCTCTTCTAGGAGTTTTTAGGCATCGTATCATGTTTAAGTCTTTAGGCCATATTGAGTTTATTTTTGTGTATGATGCATGGGTGTGTTCCATTGTTCTTTCCGTTTTTGTGCCAGTATCATACTGTTTTGATTACTGTAGCTTTGCTATATAGCCTGAAATCAGTGAGCCTGATTCCTCCAGCTTCATTTTTCTTTCTTAAGATTGCTTTGACTTTTAGTGTCTCCATTTTTTCCCCAAGATCTTGGATTATTTTTGTTATCATCACTCTGAATTATTTTATCTGATAGATTGCTTATCTCCTGATCATTTAGTTGTTCTTACAAGTTTTTATCTTGCTCCTTCCTCTGCAACATATTTCCTTGTCATTTCATTTTGTCAAACTTACTGTGTTTGTGGTCTCCTTTCTACAGGTGGAAGGACCATAGCTCCTTTTCCTTCTGGTGCCTAACCCCTGGTGGGTGAGGTTGGTCCAGAGGCTTTTACCATTTTCCCTTTGATAGACGGTTTGATTGGTGTTGTGTTGATTGAGCCTGTCCTAGATACTGAATGGGACTTCCCTTTGCTCTGTGGTTACCACTGCCCTTTAAGGGGAGAGTCTGCTCCATAGTTTGTTGGAGTAGGGCCCCCCAAATCTGTTTTTATGATGTGATGTGATGTAGGTGGGATTGGAGCACTCCCACTGGGAGATAAGTCATGGAATAGTCCTCCTCTGGAGTTGTTCACCTGTGAATGTGCTTTGTTGCTGTCCCCTTTCACCCTTTGTGTGGGTTCACTAATTACACTGTTGTTGCCATTGCACTAAGTCTCACCTTAACTGTGGATGTGTGGGAAATTGGCCCTGGTGACTGTTGGATGTTGTTGTCACCCAGACACTCGTGCAGATCAACTGAGGTCAGGACCCAGGGCTGCAATAGTTGTGTAGTAGTCACGCAGTTGTGGGAGCTATGGAGGCAACCTGAACTCTGGTCTGGCCCAATCTTCACGTGTAAATGCCCACAGCTGTTAAAATCAGACCATTCCAGCTACATGAGCACATGTTCTTTTGGATGTTTCACAGGTGCTGTGTTTAGGAAGCCATCAACGGAGGTGTAACTCTGATGTTCATGCAGCCAACAAGAGGGATTTCAGCTCTTCTTCCATAGTTCCATAGCCCCTGGTGCTCAGCTGTGGCGTCAGCCTTTCCTCTGGGAAGATTTCCTAGTGGGAAGAGCCTTCTGTGCCCTCCCCAGACTCCCTCCAGGGACTGAAGGGTGGGTCCTGACACCCACTAGTGGATTTTGTAGTAGTGAGAGGTTTTCATATGTTCCCAAGTGATGCGGGTACTTCTGGCACCCACTGATATATTTTCTAGTGGAGAGAGTTATCCATGCACTCCAGGGACAGCATGAGCTGGTCCTGGCACCTGCTGGTGGGATGTCTAATGTCAGGAGCTGTCCATATGCTTTTAGATCAGTGTGGGCAGGTCCTGGGGCTCCCTGGCCATAAGTCCTAATAGAGAAAGCTGTTTGTGCCTTTCTGGGACAGTGATGGTGGGCCCTGTGGCCCACTGGTAGAATTTATAATGGAGAAATCTATCTCTGACCTTTCTGTCTGGCATCTTCCTGTAGGTCTGGAAGAGGTGGCCAGTGCCAGCCTCTGAAGCTTAAGATGATAGTAATGACTCATCTCTGCACCTAGAACTCCTATAGGCTGTGTCTTGTTGCCTGGGAGTGCTCACAGAAATAGAAATTCTTCTGGTGGTCTCACTTCTCTCTTCATGGGCCACCCTATAATGGTGTCTTGTCTCTCTGGTATGTCCAGGATTCTTCCTAGTACACCGTCAGTTCCCATGGCCTGACTTCTTCAAACTGTTTCTACACCTAAACCTGGTCCTCTCCCTAAGACTGAGATTTGGAGCCTGAGTTTCAGCTCCTGACACACCAACCAACACTGACACTGACAGAGAAGTGCAAGGTGGTAGTGCTGACCCTCTGTGCAGGTTACTTTCAGTTTGCCTTCCACAAAGAGGTTGTTGTTCTCCCCCTCTTAGGCTTGAAAATTCCCACTCCATCCAGTCTGATATCGCCACTGGTGAGGGCCTCCCCAAAGGTGTGGGAAGCTTTCCTCCTTCAATGATCCATCTTGAGGGCACAGGACCTGCCCTGATTCCTTCTTTTTGTTTTTCCTTTTGTTCTACCTCATTATGTGGAGGTTTTGTTGTCTTTTTAGGCATCTGAGGTCTTCTGTTGGCACTCAGTAACCGTTCTATGTGACTTGTTCCACTTGTAAGTGTATTTTCAATATTTCTGAAGAGGGAGGTGAACTCTGCTTCCTGCTTTACTGCTATTTTTATACCATCCCTTGTTATCTTTGATTACTATAGCTTTGTAATATTCTGTGAGGATTATGCCTCTGATATAGTATATCCTCTTCTTAATATCTTCTGCTTCTGTTAAGTCCATACCATTTCTGTCCTTTATCAAGCCATCTTTGCATGAAAATTTCCCTTGGTATGTCTAATTTTCTTGAAGCGATCTCTAGTCTTTCCTATTCTGTTCTTTTCCTCAGTTTCTTTGAATTGATCGCTGAAGAAGGCTTTCTTATCTCTTCTTGCTATTCTTTGGAAACCTGCATTCAGATGCTTATATCTTTCCTTTTCTCCATTGCTTTTCATTTCTCTTCTTTTCACAGCTATTTGTAAGGCCTCCTCAGACAGCCATTTTGCTTTTTTGCCTTTCTTTTCTGTGGGGATGGTCTTGGTCCCTATCTCCTGTACAATGTCACGAACCTCATTCCATAGTTCATCAGGCACTCTATCTATCAGACCTAGGCACTTAAATCTATTTCTCACTTCCACTGTATAATCATAAGGGATTTGATTTACGTCTTTCATGAATGGTCTAGCGATTTTCCCTGCTTTCTTCAATTTAAGTTTGAATTTGGTAATACGGAGTTCATGATCTGAGCCACAGTTAGCTCCTGGTCTTGTTTTTGTTGACTGTATAGAGCTTCTCCATCTTTGGCTACATAGAATATAATCAATCTGATTTCAGTGTTGACCATCTGGTGATGTCCCTGTGTAGTCTTCTCTTGTGTTGTTGGAAGAGGGTGTTTGCTATGACCAGTCAATTTTCTTGGCAAAACTCTATTAGTCTTTGCCCTGCTTCATTCCATATTCCAAGGCCAAATTTGCCTGTTATTCCAGGTGTTTCTTGACTTCCTACTTTAGCATTCCAGTCCCCTATAATGAAAAAGAAATCTTTTGGGGGTGTTAGTTCTAAAAGGTCTTGTAGGTCATCATAGGACCATTCAATTTCAGCTTCTTCAGCGTTACTGGTTGGGGCATAGACTTGGAATACCTTGATATTGAATGGTTTGCCTTGGAAACGAACAGAGATCATTCTGTCATTTTTGAGATTGCATCCAAGTCCTGCATTTTGGACTCTTCTGTTGACCATGATGGCTACTCCATTTCTTCTGAGGGATTCCTGCCCACATTAGTAGATATAATGGTCATCTGAGTTAAATTCACCCATTCCAGTCCAGTTTAGTTTGCTGATTCTTAGAATGTCAACATTCACTCTTCCATCTTTTGTTTGGCTACTTCTAATTTGCCTTGACTCATGCACCTGACATTCCAGGTTCCTATGCAATATTGCTCTTTACAACATCGGGCCTTGCTTCTATCACCAGTCACATTCACATCTGGGTATTGTTTTTGTTTTGGCTCCATCCCTTCATTCTTTCTAGAGTTATTTCTCCACTGATATCCAGTAGCATATTGGGCACCTACTGACCTGGGGATGAGGTGGCAAGAATACACAGAAGAACTGTACAGAAAAGACCTTCATGTCCCGGATAATCACGATGCTGTGATAACTCATCTTGAGCCAGACATTCTGGAATGTGAAGTCAAGTGGACCTTAGAAAGCATCACTACAAACAAAGCTAGTGGAAGTGATGCCATTCCAGTTGAACTATTTCAAATCCTGAATGATGATGCTGTGAAAGTGCTGCACTCAATATGCCAGCAAATTTGGACAACTCAGCAGTGGCCACAGGACTGGAAAAGGTAAATTTCATTTCAATCCCAAAGAAAGGCAATGCCAAAGAATGCTCAAACTACTGCACAATTGCACTCATGTCACATGCTAGTAAAGTAATGCTCAAAATTNGAACTCCGAGAGATGGTGATGCATAGGGAGGCCTGGCGTGCTATGATTCATGGGATCACAAAGAGTCGGACAAGACTGAACTGAACTGATAGTATATCCTCAGGATTGCTTTGGCAATTATAGGTCCTTTAGGGTTCCATATAAATTTCAAGATTATTTACTATAGCTTTTTTAACAATATCATGGATAATTTAATAGGGATCACATTAAATTTGTAGATTGCCTTCAATTGTTTGGTCATTTTAACAATATTACTTCTTCCAATCCAAGACCATTTTTCCACTTCTTTGAATCATTTTTAATTTCTTTTATCAATACTTTATAGTACTCAGCATATAAATATTTCACCTCTTCAGTCAGGTTTATTCTTAAGTTTTTTTGGAAGCAATTTTATAAATCATTTTGTCTTTTAGATGGCTTTACCTAAAATTTATACAAGAGCTAACACCTACCATACTGTCACTCTTCCAGAAAATTGCAGAGGAAGGTAAACTCCAAAACTCGTTCTATGAGGCCACCATCACCATAATACTAAAACCAGACAAAGATGCCACAGAAACAAGAAAACTACAGGCCAATATCACTGATGAACATAGATACAAAAGTACTCAAAAAATTGTAGCAATCAAAACCAAATAACATATTAAAAAGATCATACCTCATGACCAAATGGGCTTTATCCTAGAGATGCAAGGATTCTTCAATATTTGCAATTCAATCAATGTGATACACTGCATTAACAAATTGAAAGATGAAAATCATATGATTTTCCCAATAGATATAGAGAAATCTTTTAACAAAATTAAACACCCATATATGATTAAAAAAAAAAAAACCTCTCCAGAAAGCAGGCATATACCCCAACATAATAAAAACTACATATGACAAACCGACAGTAAACATCCTCAATGGAGAAAAATTGAAAGCATTTCCTCTAAATTCAGGAACAAGACAAGGGTGCCCAGTCTCATCACTACTATTCAACATAGTTTTAGAACTCCCAACCACAACCATAAGAGATGAAAAAGAAATAAAAGGAATTCAGAAGGAAAAGAAGTAAAACTCTCACTGTTTGCAGATGACATGATTTTCTACATAGAAAACCCCTGTCTCTTATACACATCTCTTTTGAGACTCCCTTGAACTTCACTGCTGCGTGGCGGAGACCCGAGGATCTCCGGGTCGACGCCCAGAAGATGCTCTGTGTTGAACCTGNAAGAAGTAAAACTCTCACTGTTTGCAGATGACATGATTTTCTACATAGAAAACCCTTAAAACACCACCAGAAAATTACTAGAGCTAATCGACAAACATAGTAAAGTTGCAAGATATAAAATTAATACAGAGAAATCCCTTGCACTTCTATAAACTAATAATGAAAAATCAGAAAGAGAAATTAAGAAATCAATCCCATTCACCATTGCAATGAAAAGAATAAAATACTCAGGAATAAAGTTGCCTAAAGAAAGAAAAGATGTATATAGAAAACTATAAAACACTGGTGAAAGAAATCAAAGAGGACACTAATAGATGGAAAAATATACAATGCTCATGGATTGGAAGAATTAATATAGTGAAAATGAGTATACTACCCAAAGCAATCTGTAGATACAATGCACTCCCTATCAAACTACCAATGGTATTCTTCAGAGAGCTAGAACAAATAATCTCATAATTTGTATGGAAGCACACGTAAGCCTTGAAATAGTCAAAGCATTTTGAGAAAGAATAATGGAACTGGAAGAATAAGCCTTCCTGACTTCAGACCATACTACATAGCTACAGTCATCAAGACAGTATGATACTGGCACAAAGACAAAAATATAGACCAGTGGAACAAAACAGAAAGTCCAGAGAAAAATCCAAGTGCCTATGGACTTCTTATCTGGGACAAAGGCAAAAATATACAATAGAGAAAAATCAGTCTCTTTAATAAGTGATGCTGGGAAAACTGGTCAACCACCTGTAAAAGAATGAAAGTAGAACACTTTTGAACACCACACACAAAAATAAACTCAAAATAGATTAAAGATCTAAATGTAAGATGAGAAATTCTAAAACTCTTAGAGGAAAACATAAACAGAACACTCTCTGACACAAATCACAGCAAGATCCTCTATGACTCATCTCCCAGAGTAATATAAATAAAAACAAAAATAAACAAATGGGACCTAATTAAACTTAAAAGCTTTTTTTGCAATGAAGGAAAAGTATAAGCAAAATGAAAAGACAGCCTTCAGAATAGGAGAAAATAATAGCAAACAACAAAAACTGACAAATAATCTCCAAAATATACAAGCAGCTCATGCAGCTCAATACCAGAAAAACAAACAGCCTAATCTATAACTGGGCAGAAGACATAAATAGAAATGTATTCAAAGAAGACATGCAGATAGTTAATATACACACACAAAAATGCTCAACATTGCTCATTATTGGAGAAATGCAACTGAAAACTACTATGAGATATCATCTCACACTAGTCAGAATGGCCATCATCGAAAAGTCTACAAACCATAAATCCTGGAGAGGATATGGAGAATACAGAACCCTCTTACACTGTTGGTGGAAATGCAAACTGATACAGCTATTATGAAGAACAGTGTGGAGATTCCTTTAAAAACTGGGAATAGAACTGCCATACAACCCAGCGATCTCACTGCTGGGCATCCATATCAATAAAACTATAATTGAAAGAGACACATGTACTCCAGTGTTCATTGCAACACTATTAATAGCTAGGATATGAAAGCAACCAAGATGTCCATCAGCAGATGAATGGATAAGAAAGTGGTGGTACATGTATACAATGGGATATTACTCAGCTATAAAAAGAAACATATTTGAGTCAGTTCTAATGAGGTGGATGAAACTGCAGCCTATTATACACATTGAAATAAGTCATTAAGAGAAGCACAAATACTGTATATTAATGCATATACATAGAATTTAGAAAGACAGTAACAACAATCCTATATGCAAGTCAGCCAAAGAGAAACAGATGTGGACAGACTTTTGGACTCTGTGGGAGAAGGCAAGGGTGGAATGATTTGAGAGAATAACTTGAAACATGTATATTTTCATATGTAAAATAGATGACCAGTGCAAGTTTGATGAATGAAGCAGGGCACCCAAAGCCTGTACTCTGGAACAACACAGAGGCATGGGGTAAGGAGGGAGGTGGGAGGGGACTTCAGGATGGTGTGACACATGCAGATACATGGCTGATTCATGTCGATGTGTAGCAAAAACCATGACAATATTGTAAAGTAATTATCCTCCAATTAAGATATATTAATTAAGAAAAATAAAGTTTTGAGTTTTTCTTTAGCTTTCCCTTTCTAATATCTCATTGCTCATGTACAGAAATGCAACAGATTTCTGTATATTAATCATGTATCCTTCTACCTTCCTAAACTTGTTTATCAGTTCCAGTAGATTTTTTGCATAGTCTTTAGGGTTTTCTATATGTAGTATCACTTCATCTGCATATAATAGTTTCAACTCCTCTCTTTCAGTTTGGATACCTTTTATTTCTTTTTTGTGTCTGACTGTTGTGGCTACAACTTCCAATATGACACTGAATAGAAGTGATGAGAGTGGGCAGCCTTGTCTAACTCTAGGTTTTAGTGAGAGGTCTTTCACCTTTTCACCACTGAGTATTTTATTGGCTGTGGGGTTTTTCAGGAAGAGCTTTTATTATGTTGCAATATGTTCTCTCTATACACACATTAGGATGCCAACAAATTTAATAACCAATAAAATAGACACATTCTTAGACAGACACAAATTACTATATTGATTTTTGATGAAATAATAGGGATGATATGGGGAGCAGGAGGGAGAGGGGTTCAGAATGGGGAACACGTGTATACCTGTAGCAGATTCATGTTGATGTATGGCAAAACCAATACAATATTGTAAAGTAATTAACTTTCAATTAAAATAAATCTATCTATCTATCTATCTATATATCTATATATATATATATATATATTAAAGGTTAAAATGGAATTGCCATAGTATCTAGTAACTGTATCCCTACATATTTGCTCAAAAAATTTCCAGTCATACAAAAATATGCACAAAAGTTCTTAGTAGCCTTATTCATAGTTCAAAATTCAAAAAATTCCAAATTTCTATCAACTGATGAATGATAAACAAAATGTGGTATATCTGAACAATGAAGTATTACTTGGCATTAAACAAATATTAGAATGGTGATGCAGATTACAACATGAATGAATCTTGAAAATATTATGCAAATTGAAAAAAAGCTGGTCACAATGCCACATATTTTATGATTCCATTTATATAGAAGGTTCAGTACAGACA
>SJYW01026404.1:430137-484237 GCA_006410735.1 Raphicerus campestris
CACAATAAACTGTGGAAAATTCTGAAAGAGATGGGAATACCAGACCACCTGACCTGCCTCTTGAGAAATCTGTATGCAGGTCAGGAAGCAACAGTTAGAACTCGACATAGAACACCAGACTGGTTCCAAATAGGAAAAGAAGTATGTCAAGGCTGTATATTGTCACCCTGCTTATTTAACTTTTATGCACAGTACAACATGAGAAATGCTGGACTGGAAAAAACACAAGCTGTATTCAAATTGCCTGGAGAAATATCGATAACTTTAGATATGCAGGTGACACCACCCTTATGGCAAAGAGTTAAGAGGAACTAAAAAGCCTCTTGAGCAAGGTGAAAGTGGAAAGTGAAAAAGTTGGCTTAAAATTCAACATTCAGAAAACGAAGATCATGGCATCCAGTCCCATCACTTCATGGGAAATAGATGGGGAAACAGTGGAATCATTGTCAGACTTTATTTTTCTGGGCTCCAAAATCACTGCAGATGGTGACTGCAGCCATGAAATTAAAAGACACTTACTCCTAGCATCTTTTCAAATTTATGACCAACCTAAATAGCATATTCAAAAGCAGAGACATTACTTTGCCAATTAAGGTCCGTCTAATCAAGGCTATGGTTTTTCCTTTGGTTATGTATGGTTGTGAGAGTTGGACTGTGAAGAATGCTGAGTGCCAAAGAATTGATGCTTTTGAAGTTGGTATTGGAGAAGACTCTTGAGAGTCCCTTGGACTGCAAAGAGATCCAACCAGTCCATTCTGAAGGAGATCAGCCCTGAGATTTCTTTAGAAGGAATGATGCTAAAGCTGAAACTCCAGTACTTTGGCCACCTCATGAAAATAGTTGACTCTTTGGAAAAGACTCTGATGCTGAGAGGGATTGGGGGCAGGAGGAGAAGGGGACAACAGAGGATGAGATGGCTGGATGGCATCACTGTGTCGATGGACGTGAGTCTGAGTGAACTCCGGAAGTTGGTGATGGACAGGGAGGCCTGGCGTGCTGCGGTTCATGGGGTCACAACGAATCGGCCAAAACTGAGCGACTGAACTGAACTGACTTTCTGAAAACTCTGAACTCTCTAAGCTTTTCATGCCAGGTTGCAATTCCTGACAGCAGATAGTCCAAGGTGGCCCCAGTCTCATCCAAGTATTAGATTAAAATATGGACTTTCTCCCCAGAAAATTGCATGTATGTTTGCACAGAAAAATTTTATAAATACTTTCAGAGAATCTCGAACTTTCTGAAGTTCCTGCATGGCTCACCAGTAAAAACTCGTGCACAGAAAGATGTCTAAGAATTCTAAGAATTCTTTACTCCAGTACTTTTTCTCTTAAATGGTCAGCATGCTTGGTCCAAGGCAAAATTATGTGTGGACACCCACGCCCTCTCCACTCCTTTTCAGTCTCCCTTTCCTGTTAATTGTTCTAAAACTTCCAGAGTCTCTACTTAGAACAGATTTACTTGACTAACCTACACAAAGTATGGAATATGAGGCTATCTATTCATGTTATGTTTCTCAACAGAGTTTGCTTTTGCAAAAAGGACACAGAAGAGGAACAACAACAAATTTCTGAAACACTGACGTATCAGACCTGGTGGCAGGTTTGTGAATGGGCTTTTGAGTGTTATAATATTTGCACTGAGTTTTACATTATGCAAGATAAATTACTTTCTAGTCTCCTCAGTCATGTCTGATTGTTTGCGACTTCTGTCCATGAGATTCTCCAGGCAAGAATACAGGAGTGGGTTGCTGTGCCCTTATCCATGAGATCTTTCTAACCCAGGGATAGAACCCAGGTTGCCTGCATTGCAGGTGGATTTTTTTTTTACCACAAGCCAGCGGGGAAGCCCACCCTTCCTAACTACTTATGCTAATTATAAGTACTTAAAATAAGAAACAATAAAATCACCTTTGCT
The DNA here is from genome assembly GCA_006410735.1 of Raphicerus campestris. NCBI lineage: Eukaryota > Metazoa > Chordata > Mammalia > Artiodactyla > Bovidae > Raphicerus > Raphicerus campestris. Next base: position 432,052 of record SJYW01026404.1, read on the forward strand.
TTGGATTCTGGTTAGAGTGTGTAGATCTTTTACTATGTTCCCTTGGGTGCTGTTTTTATTGGGAAATCCAATGCTCATTTACATCTAAACTGTTGATTTTAGTATAATATTCTTGGATATTTTCAAAATAATAAAATAGTCTCCCTTCAGGCCCTAAACATGTCCTAATACATGATAACCACTATTTATTATTTTTAACATTGTGTTTTGGACCATATATCTTTATTATCTAGATAAAGGATGAAAATTCAATGAACAAATTAAACTTTGCTACTTTGGTTTTGTAAATGAATATGATCGTGAATATGATCTCTTTATTTATTTGTCTGGAATAGAAACAACTTTCCACTAGTTCCCCTCTACTTTTTTGCTAGATTCAGTAAACTGCTATAATGTGAATACTGTTTTATCACCTTCTTCCATGATTAAGTAAGAGACTCTACCCCAAAGAAACATAAAGATACAGGTATCTGATATAAATGAAAACTTCGGCAAAGAAAGAAGGAGTTGAGTAGACTATCTACCTTAAGACTGCTTGGAATTTTGTTATTTAGAGATATATTTTCAGTCCATTTAGAACTACTTGGGAGTTCCTTAAATATGGAATCTCCTTTATGCCATAATCCCATAACACCTAGACTATGATAATTTTTCTTTTGGCCTTGAACATATCATGAATGTGCACTTCTAAGTACTTTTATTGTCTCTATATTTATAATGATTAATAGAATTTGGTTGAAATATTATACTTTGCCAACAGGTACCACTATATCCTGAGAATTAATAATGATATTCTTTCTCCTGAAATCTTAATTTCAAAACTCCAAATCAATCCTCAGCATTTCTTGACTATCAAAACTGTGTAACTTGAGGAAAGTTAAGTAACATCACTGAACCTGTCTTTTTCCAATTATAAATTGGGGACAAATATTACCTAAAATATAAGGTTGTTTTGATAAATAAATAGTGAAAGTAAAACAGGTATTATAGGACCTGGAACATTGCCAAACCTCAGATCATGAAATATCCTCTCCTTTCACACCAAAAAGTGTTTTACTTAAAGTTGAAATGAGTATAATTAGTATTTTAACTGACAACTCCCCCAGGAAAACAATTTAAGTACCTATTTTTAATGTATTTAATCTGTTAATTGCAGATTAAAACACATTTTATTTATACATTTATAAATGATGATGTGTTATTTTCATGAATGATAATATGTTAATTCTATAAAATTACATAAAAAGGCATAAAGCTTTCTGCAGATTATAAAATGCTAAAACAAATACTGGCAATGAATAAATCACAACCAATGAAAGTTTAAGCTAATGAAAAATCTTAGAAAGGGAGAATCCTTGGTATTTAAAACTGCAGATATGAAAAACATATATTACATTAATGATAATCTATATTATGCCATGTAAATATTTTATGTACAACATAACAAAAGTGTTAAATTGAAACTTAGTAATTTCAGAATTTTGAGGTAAACTACCTCATGATGAAATATTTATTAAAAAGATAATTATCTCCTTGAAGTAATCAGAAAAACTCAAACCTTTACTTCCACATTAGAATATTTTATGTTTCAAAATTAAATTTTTAGAATGAATAAAGAATTATCTTGATTTGTATATCTGTATCTTAGTTTGAATGAGCTTGACTTTCTTTAAGTAAATCTAACTCAAAATATCCACTCCTTATATGACTAAGTGACTAACACTTTCACTTTATATGCACACACACAACATATACTTACACACACACTCAAATACATAGTTGTTGTTCAGTCAACAAGTCATGTCCAACTCTCTGGGACCCAATGAATTGCATCACACCAGGCCTCCCTGTCACTCACTATCTCCCAGAGTTTGCCCAAGTTCACATCGATTGAATCAGTGATGCCATTCAACCATCTCATCCTCTGTCATCCCCTTCTCCTCCTGCCTTCAATCTTTCCCCAGCATCAGGGTCTTTTCCAATGAGTCACTTCTTCACATCAGGAAAGACAATAGCCTCAACTATACGGAAATTTGTCAACAAAGTGATGTCTTAGCTCTCCAATACACTGTCTAGGTTTGTCATAGCTTCCCAGCCAAGAAGTAATTTGCTTCTAATTTCATGGCTGCAGTTACCATCTGCAGCGATTTTAGAGCCCAAGAAGAGGAATCTGTCACTGCTTCCACCTTTTCCCAAACTATTTACCATGAAGGGATGGGACCAGATGCCATGATCTTAGTTTTTTAATATTGAGTTTTAAGCTGGCCTTTTCACTCTCTTCAAGAAGCTCCTTAGTTATTGTTCAATGCCTGCCATTAAAGTGGTATCATTTGCATATCTGAGGTGGTTGATATTTCTTCTGGCAATCTTGATCCCAGCTTGTAACTCATCCAGCCCAGCATTTTGCATGATGTGCCCTGCACGTAAGTTAAATAAACAGGATGGCAATAAACAGTATTCTCATACTCTTTTCTCAATTTTGAACCAGTCAGTTGTTCCATATAAGGCTCTAAATGTTGTTTTGTAATATGCATAATGGTTTCTCAGGACACGGGCAAGATGGTCCGGTATTCCCATCAGTTTAAGAGCTTTCAAAAGTCTGTTATGATCCACACAGTCAAGGGCTTTAGCACAGTCAATTAAACAGAGGCAGATTTTTTTTTTAAATTCCCTTGCTTTCTTTATGATCCAGTGAATGTTGGCAATTTGATCTCTGGTTCCTCTGCCTTTTCTAAATCCAAATTGATCATCCGTAAGTTCTTATTTCATGTACTGCTGAAGCCTACCTAGAAGAATATTGAGCATAACCTTACTAGCATGTGAGATGAGTGAAACTGTCAGGTAATTTGAACATTATTTCGCATTGCCCTTCTTGGGAATTGGGTTGAAGATTGACATTTTCCAGTTCTGTGGCCACTGCTGAGTTTTCCAAATTTGCTGGCATACTGAGTACTGCACTTTACCAGCATTATCTTTTAGGATTTTAAATAGCACTGCTGGAATTCCATCATCTCCACTAGCTTTGTTGGCAGTAGTACCTCCTAAGGCCCACTTGACTTCACACTCCAGAATGTCTGGCTCTGGCTGAGTGACCAAACCATCTGGGTTATCCAGGTTAACTTTTTTTAACAACTGTTTTGTACAGTTCTTCTGTGTATTCTTGCCATCTCTTCTTGATCTCATCTTCTTCTATCAGGTCTTTACTGTTTCTGTCCTTTATTGTGCCCATCTTTGGGTGAATTGTTACTTTGATATCTCAGATTTTCTTGAAGAGATCGCTAGTCTTCCCCCCTCTGTTGTTTTCTTAATTTATTTGCATTGTTCATTAAATAAGAGCTTCTTGTCACTCCTTGCTATTCTCTGGAGCTCTGCATTCAGTTGGGTTTACCTTTTCCTCTCTCCCTTTCTTTTGGTTTCTCTTATATTCTCAGCTGTTTGTAAAGCCTCCTTAGACACTTTGCCTTCTTGCATTTCTTTAACTTTGGGATTTTTTTTTTTCACTGCCTCTTGTACAATATTATGAATCTCTTTCCATTGTTCTTCAGGCACTCTGTTTACTAGATCTAATCCCTTGAATCTATTTGTCACCTCCACTGTGTATTCATAGGAGATGTGATTTAGGTCCTATATGACTAGCCTAGTGGTTTTCCCTGCTTTCACTAATTTCAACCCGAATTTTGCTATAAGGAGCTGATAATCTGAGCCTCAGTCAGCTCCAGGTCTTGTTTTTACTGACTGTATACAGCTTCTCCATCTTTGTCTACAGAGAATGTAATCGACCTGATTTTGGTATTGACCATTTGGTGATAGCCATGTGTAGAGTCATTTTTTTGTGTTGTTGAAAAAAGGTGTTTGCTATCACCAGTGCATTCTCTTAGCAGAATTCCCTTAGTCTTTTCCTGTCTCATTTTGTATTCCATGTTCAAACTTCCCTGTTATTCCAGGCATCTTTGGACTTCCTACTTTTCCATTCCAATCCTCTATGATGAATAGGACATCTTTTTTGGTGTTAGTTCCAGGGAGTTTTGTAGGTCTTCATAGGGCTGATCAACTTCAGTTTCTTCAGCATCCATGGTTGGTGCATAGACTTGGATTAGTGTGATACTGAATGATTTGCCTTGGAAATGAACAGAGGTTATTCTGTCATTTTTGAGATTACATCCAAGTACTGTATGTCAGACTCGTTTGTCAACTATGAGGGTTCCTCCATTTTGTCTAAGGAATTCTTGCCCACAATGGTAGATATAATGGTTATCTGAATTAAAATCACTCATTCCTATCCATTTTAGTTCACTGATTCCAAATATGTTGTTTACTCTTATCATCTCCTGCTTGACTATGTCCAATTTACCTTGATTCATGAACCTAACATTCCAGGTTCCTATACAATCCTGTTCTTATAGCATTGAATTTTACTTTTATCATCAGGCACATCTACAACTGAGCGTTGTTTCTGCTTTGGCCCAGCTGCTTAACCTCTCTGGAGCTTTTAGTAATTGTCCTCTGCTCTTCCCCAGTAGCCTATTGGACACCTTCCTATCTGTCAGGCACATCTTTCAGTGTCTTTTTTTTTTTTTTTTTGCCTTTTTATACAGTTCATGGGGTTCTTATGGCAAGAATCCTGGAGTGGTTTGACATTTCTTCCTCCACATCTGGAGTAAGAGGAAAATTTGGCGTTGGAATACAGAATGAATCAGGGCAAAGTCTAACAGAATTTTGCCAAGAGAATGCACTTGTCATAGCAAACACCCTTTTCCAACAACACAAGAGAAGACTCTCCACATGGACATCACCAGATGGTCAATACCAAAATCAGATTGATTATATTCTTTGCAGCCAAAGATGGAGAGGCAAAAAAAGACCAGGAGCTGACTGTGGCTCAGATCATGAATTTCTTATTGCCAAATTCAGACTTAAATTGACGAAAGTGGGGAAAACCACTAGACCATTCAAGTATGACCTAAATAAAATTTCTTACAATTATACAGAGGAAGTGACAAATAGATTCAAGGGATTAGATCTGATAGAGTGCCTGAAGAACTATGGATGGAGGTTCATGACATTGTACAGGAAACAGTGATCAAGACCATCCCCAAGAAAAAGAAGAGCAAAATGGTTGTCTGAGGAATTCTTACAAATAGCTATGAAAAGAAAAGAAGAGAAAGACAAAGGAGAAAAGGAAAGATATCCCCATTTGAATGCAGAGTTCCAAAGAATAGCAAGGAGAGATAAGAAAGTCTTCTTAAGTGATCAATGCAAAGAAATGGAGGAAAGGAATAGAATGGGAAAGGCTAGAGATTTCTTCAAGAAAATTAGAGATACCAAGGGAACATTTTATGCAAAGATGTGGTCAATAAAGAAAAGAAATGGTGTGGACCTAACAGAAGCAGAAAATATTAAGAAGAGGTGGCAAGAATGCACAGAAGAACTATACAAAAAGATTTTCACAACCCAGATAATCACAATGCTATAATCACTCATCTAGAGCCAGGCGTCCTGGAATATGAAGTCAAGTAGGCTGTAGGAAGCATTACTATAAACAAAGCTACTGGAGGTGATGGAATTCCAGTTGAGCTATTGCAAATCCTAAAAGATGATGCTGTGAAAGTGCTGCACTCAATATGCCAACAAATTTGGACAACTCAGCAGTGGCCACAGGACTGGAAAAGGTCAGTTTTCATTCAAATCCTAAACAAAAACAATGCCAAAGAATGTTCAAACTACTTCACAGTTGCAGTCATCTCACACGCTAACAGAGTTATGCTGAAAATTCTCCAAGCCAGGTTTCAGCAGTACATGAACAACGAACTTTCAGATATTCAAGCTGGATTTAGAAAAGTCAGAGGAACCAGAGATCAAATTGCCAACATCCGTTGGATCATGGAAAAAGAAAGCGATTTCCAGAAAACCACCTACTTCTGTTTTATTGACTATGCCAAAGCCTTTGACTGTGTGGATCACAACAAACTGTGGAAAATTCTGAAAGAGATGGGAATACCAGACCACCTGACCTGCCTCTTGAGAAATCTGTATGCAAGAAAAGAAGCAACAGTTAGAACTGGACGTGAAACAACAGAATGATTCCAAATAGGAAAAGGAGTACGTCAAGGCTGTATATTGTCACCTTGCTTATTTAACTTATATGCAGAGTACATCATGAGAAATACTGGACTGGATGAAGCACAAGCTGGAATCAAGATTGCCAGGAGAATTATTAGTAACCTCAGATATGCAGATGACACTACCCTTATGACAGAAAGTGGAGAAGAACTAAAGAGCCTCTTGATGAAAGTGAAAAAGGAGAGTGAAAAAGTTGGCTTAAAGCTCAATATTCAGAAAACTAAGATCATGGCACCCGGTCCCATCACTTCATGGCAAATAGATGGGGAAACAGTGGCTGACTTTATTTTTCTGAGCTCCAAAATCACTGCAGATGGTGACTACTGCCATGAAATTAAATACACTTACTCCTTGGAAGGAAAGTTATGATAAATCTAGACAGCATATTAAAAAGCAGAGACATCAGTCAAGTCTATGGTTTTTCCAGTAGTCATGTATGGATGAGAGATTTGGACTGTAATGAAAGCTGAGCATTGAAGAATTGATGCTTTTGAACTGTGGTATTGGAGAAGACTCTTGAGAGTCCCTTGGACTGCAAGGAGATCCAACCAGTTCATCCTAAAGGAAATCAGTCTTGGGTGTTCACTGGAAGGACTGATGTTGAAGCTGAAACTCCAAATTTGGCCACCTTATGTGACAAGCTGACTCATTTGAAAAGACCCTGATGCTGGGAAAGATTGAGAGCAGGAGGAGAATGGGATGGCAGAGGATGAGATGGTTGGTTGACATCACTGACTCAATGACATGAGTTTGAGTAAACTCCGGGAGTTGGTGATAGACAGCGAGGCCTGATGTGCTTCAGACCATGGGTACACAAAGTGTTGGACATGACTGAGCGACTGAACTGAACACAGTATTTACTTATTGAAATCCTGCCATTCTTAGTAGACTCAGCCTACTCTCTTCTTCACCTGTAATGCTTTCCTGAGTTTCATCCTGAATTTCCACTTCTCACTCCAGTCATTACCTTACTTCTGGTGTGAAATCTTGCAATCTTAAATGTTACATTATTAGACCCTCATCACAAATATGTTGCTTCATATTTGTGGGAATTGCATAATGTCTTATCTGGCTAACTAGATGTTAAAAATTTGTTTGGACGTGGTACCCTGCCCTTTGCTATCACTCCCTTCCCATAATTTCACCCTTATTCTCTCCTCCCAAGCTGCATTTGATCCACTGGTCTTCATTTAGCAATTTTGAAATAAAAATTTGCTGAATGGAGTGTGAGAGGGAAAGAGCATTGTAATAACTCTAAAAAACCCAAAGCAAATAGAAACTCGTCTTAAACAAACAAAGCATTACTCCCCTATCCTGCCAGACCTTGAAGTACAGAATAAAAAAACAAAGCAGGGATAATATATTTTGGTCTATTTTAAGAATACCTGACTTAAGGCGAATTTATATTAATTTACTCCCCGCCTCTCCACCCGACACTTATTTTTCCCCAACTAGCTCAGGACTATTCTCACCATAGCTATCCTAGTGCAAATTCATTAAAGACTATTTTGAGCAGCTTAGTTTTCCCATCCTGGAATCTCCTCAGATTTCCTTTATGACTTGTTTCCACCATCTACTTTTGTCTTTTCAATTCTAATTAACTCATTTACACTAAGATTTTAAGTAAGTACATTTTAAAGTGAGTATCAGGATTGGAAAATTAACTTTAAAAAGAAGAAATGCTTACCTCCAAAGGGCTGATCTTTCAGACATTAGTGAAGGAAGCATTTTAAAGCAGAGCCCTATGGGTTCTCCATATAGTATATCACACAGATATGTCCTAATGTGAGACTGGACCTGCACTAACATACTTCTTTCTCCTATGGCCTACATGAAAAATGTCCTCTCTGATCTAAAGATCAAGTCTTGGAAAGTGCTTTTAGCTGTCTCTTGTTCATCTTCCAGTGGTTCTGATGGTGGAAATGTGCTAGGGTATGTGTGTATGATCATTCACTAAGTCATGTCCAATTCTTTGCAACCCTATGAACTACAGCTTGCCAGGCTCTTCTGTCCATGGGATTCTCCAGGCAAGGATACTTGAGTGGGTTGCCATTTCCTTCTCTAGGGGATCTTTTCAACCCAGGGATAAACCCACATGTCCTGTATCTCCTTCATTGGCATGTAGATTATTTACCATTGAGCCCCTGGGGAAGCCCAGTGGTAGAGTATTAGGTGCATAATACAGTATGGTGCTAAGCTCTGGGGCTCCAAGGTTCCATCTTCAAGAGGTTATGGTTATGAATATTGGCTACAGAAAACAAGTCCCTTTTCACTCAGTCCTCCCTAAACTGAGAGGAAATGAGTGCTTACCTACACTTCTTGGTCACAAAGGTTCTGAGGGAAATGGGGATTGGGTGGACAGGATATGGTGAGTTAAGTATATCCAAACCTCTTAAGTAGCAGGGTATTTATTTCATTGTTAGGACTTCGAAGAATTAAACATAAAAGAGTACTCTAGGCAGAGGTCATCCCTAGCTTGACCTCTGCTATTTCGAGCTACCTAAGGGGCATCCTCTTGAAGAAATCTCTACTATTTCCCATTCTACTGTTTTCCTCTATTTCTTTGCATTGATTGCTGATGAAGCCTTTCTTATACTCCTTGCAATTCTTTGGCACTCTGCATTCAAATGGGTATATCTTTCTTTTTCTCCTTTGCTTTCCACTTCTCTTCTTTTCACAGCTATTTGTAAGGCTTCCCCAGACAGCCATTTTGCTCTTTTGCATTTTTTTTTTCCTTGGAGATGGTCTTGCTCCCTGTCTCCTGTACAGTGTCACAAACCTCCATCCATAGTTCATCAGGCACTCTGTCTATCAGATTCAGTCCCTTAAATAGAATTCTCACTTCCACTGTATAGTCATAAGGGATTTGACTTAGGTCAAACCTGAATGGTCTAGTGGCTTTCCCTACTTTCTTCAATTTAAGTCTGAATTTGGCAATAAGGAGTTCATGATCTGAGTCACAGTCTGCTTCTGGTCTTGTTCTTGCTGACTGTATAGAGCTTCTCCATCTTTGGCTGCAAAGAATATAATCAGTCTGATTTCAGTGTTGACCATCTGGTATGTCCATGTGTAAAGTCTTCTCTTGTGTTGTTGGAAGACAGTGTTTGCTATGACCAGTGTGTTGTTTTGGCAGATCTGTTAGCCTTTGCCCTGCTTCATTCTATACTCCAAGGCCAAATTTACCTGTTATTCCAGGTGTTTCTTGACTTCCAACTTTTGTATTCCAGTCCCCTATAATGAAAAGGACACCTTTTTTGGGTGTTAGTTCTATTAGGTCTTGTAGGTCTTCATAGAACCGTTAAACTTTAGCTTCTTCAGCGTTACTGGTTGGGGCATAGACTTGGATTACCGTGATATGGAATGGTTTGCCTTGGAAATGAACAGAGATCATGCTGCCTGTTTTTTATATTGAATCCAAGTACTAACCTTAAGCCTGTATCTTGATAAACCTGTATACAGGTCAGGAAGCAACAGTTAGAACTGTACATGGAACAACAGCCTCGTTCCAAATAGGAAAGGATCAGATCAAGGCTGTATATTGTCACCCTGCTTATTTAACTTATATGCAGAGTACATCATGAGAATGCTGGACTGGATGAAGCACAAGCTGGAATCAAGATTGCTAGGAGAAATATCAATAATCTCAGATATGCAGATGGTACCACATTTATGGCAGAAAATGAAGAACTAAAGAGCCTTTTGATGAAAGTGAAAGAAGAGAGTGAAAATGTTGGCTTAAAGCTCAACATTCAGCAAGCTAAGATCATGGCATCTGGTCCCATCACTTCATGGCAAATAGATGAGGAAACAGTGGAAACAGTGGCTGACTTTATTTTTCTGGGCTTCAAAATCACCTCAAATGGTGATTGCAGCCATGAAATTAAAAGACACTTGCTCACAAAAAAATTATGACCAACCTAGATAGCATATTCAAAAGCAGAGACATTACTTTGCCAACTAAGATCCATCTAGTCAAGGCTATGGTTTTTCCTGTGGCCATGTATGGATGTGAGAGTTGGACTATAAAGAAAGCCGAATGCCAAATAATTGATGCTTTTGAACTGTGGTGTTGGTGCAGACTCTCGAGGGTCAATTGGACTGCAAGGAGATCCAACCAGTCCATCCTAAAGGAGATCAGTCTTAGGTGATCATTGGAAGGACTGATGCTAAAGCTGAAACTCCAATACTTTGGCCACCTGATGCAGACAGCTGACTCATTTGAAAAGACCCTGATGCTGGGAAAGATTGAGGGCAGGAGGAGAAGGGGATGACAGAGGATGAGATGGTTGGATGGCATCACCGACACAATGGACATTGGTTTGGGTGGACTCCAGGTGTTAGTGATGGACAGGGAGGCCTGATGTGCTGCAGTTAATAGGGTCACAAAGAGTGGGACACAACTGAGTGACTGAACTGAACAGAACTGAAGGGACATCCTTAGACAAGGTGTGTCCACTTTGGTACTTGAACACAGTAATTGAGGGTCTGTGAGAAAAGATAACAGTAAAGATTGCAGTCATCCACTACCTATGCATGGGGCCAAAGGAAACCTAGTTTCAGAAAGAGGCTGCATTTACAAATAGGCTGTGTATTACCACAATCTCAAAGCTAAGTGAAACCACAAGATTGAAAGACAATGCACTGTGGTCCTATAAATAGAAATGAAAATTTCTTTGTTAAGTGTAAAGCTTTGCAGACTATATGTGTAGCCCATAGTGTTAGCCCTGCATCATTAATCAGAGAGAGAGAGAGACAGAGAGTACATGCAAAAGTGTTAGTTCAAGCTGCCCGTGGAAAACGGAAATGTTCAGTGTTCAGAGTGGGTTGCATATTTCACTCTGATATCTCACTATCGGTTAGGCAATGCAGATAATTTTTTTTTCTCTTACTTTCTTCATTTTTCTTTTGGCTTTCTTTTATTTTGTTTTCTATTTACTCTTTCCTTCCAACACTTTCCCCTTCTTTCTTTCTCCTGTGTCTTTCTTTTTCTTTTTCTTTTTTTCTTTAGTAGAGATTTGTAGTGAAGAGAGATTGGATTACTTTTTCTCAGAACAAAGAGCTTAAATTGATCAGTAGCATCGATGTTGAAATGGCTCATACATGAATTATTTGGATATCTCTGGAGAAAAAAGAAAGAAGTTGAAATGGTAAGCTCCAGTTTTTAAATTCATATTAGCTGTTACCTGTGCCTTTCACCTTTGATGTCTTCGATTGACCTCTTTACACCAGATTCTGGGCAAACTGTCAGACCTAAAGGTGGCATGGATGTAGCAAACCTGGACCATCCTTGTATGTCATTTCCTTGATATTTGCACAAACAAAAATAATTGTACAGTTGGTTACCTGAGGTGGAAGGGAGGAAGAATCTTTAAACTTGGAGAAATATAAGTTTGATATAGAGAGGTTTTTCACAATGTGTTTCCATCAGTTGATACTGAATAAAAATAGCCTTATGAGCATTCATGATTTAATCAACTCTGTATTAAGTAGAGTTGCTTATATGAATGTTCAGGATTGTTTTTATCTACTCTTTGTTGTAACTCTTTGGGGATTATATTTTTGCCTGCCAAAATATTAAATTTGTGACATTTTCAAAATAAGCTATAATTAAGAAAACAAGAGGACCCTTATCAACATGAATGTGTGTTCCTATTAGGTTGTATAAGTTACATATTTCACTCTAAATTATAATTTAAATTATAATAAATGTTAGCTATAGAGAATTATATTTCAAACAAAACATTTCAGTAAGAAAAAAAAACATATTTCTAATGAGAGAAGAAATAAGAAAGGAAACAGACACAGTTGCTCATACATAAGCTGTATCTATCAGAATAAATAATTGGTATATTTATAAAATCAACAATGGATAAAATAATTTTGAATTAAATTTGCATACATCTATAATTGACAACTTATTTTGACAAAATGTAAGTGAAATTGTTTTCTGGTTTGCATGTTGTTTTTCTTTTGTGCTCAAAGAGAAAATCTTAATGAAGATATCTTCAAAATTTCAAAACCCTTGGGTTGGGAAGATCCGCTGGAGAAGGGAATATCAACCTAAACCAGTATTCTTGCCTGTAAAATGCCATGGATAGAGAAGCCTGGCAGGCCCCAATCCATGGAGTCACAAAGAGTTGGACACGACTGAGCAACTAACACACTCACACCCAAACTTTTAAGTGATGAGTCTATCAATAGCATGTAACCACTAGAAACTGCATCCCAATATTATAAGGAAATGATAGATTTTTATGGTGCAACAAGACCCAAGATTAAATTACAAATGATTTTCCTTCTCCCTTCTCTGTTGTTGACAGTTGTGTGCAAGGACTTCATATTAAAATGCCATAATATTTATAAGGAAGAAAAAAGTTATAATTTTATTCAACTAGCAAAGATACATTTGTTTGTTAGAAAGCTTTGTGTCATTCAGCAAGGAGTATATATTTCTGAATGTTTTAGTTGCTGTAAATCTCTGATATGGTGGCAAAAGCACTAGTCTTATAGATGGGCTTTACATTTTTTAGCCCAGAGAAAAATTCCATACTAGTGAATATTTGGAATACATAAATGCCATCCTGCAAGAAATCTGTGCCAGAGGAAGATACTTTTTTAATTACAAAAATTTTCTTTGCACTTGTGAACACATGTACTATACTGCCTTGCTAATGTTTACAGTAACATTTCTGTGAGACAGGAACCATCTAGTATATCTATTCTGTTGAGGCCAGCAAATATAGTACAAAACGTTGTGAAGGTGAATTAACATGTGAGGGTCATTGACTCTTCCAAAAAGTTCACTGAGTTTCCACATAGGGATTCTTAGGAATGAATGAACTCAATTACCTCCCTTAACACTAGGTTCAGTTCAGTTCAGTCACTCAGCTCTGTCTGACTCTTGGCAACCCCATGGACTGTATCATGCCAGGCTCCCCTGTCCATCACCAACTTCCAGAGCTTGCTCAAATGCATGTCCATCGAGTTGGTGATGCCATCCAACCATCTCATCCTTTTGTCTTCCCCTTTTCCTTCTGCCATCAATCTTTTCAAGCATCAGGGTCTTTTTTAATGAGTCAGTTCCTTGAATCAGGTGGCCAAAGTATTGGAACTTCAGCTTCAGCATCAGTCCTTCCAACGAATATTCAGGACTGATTTCCTTTAGGATTAACTGGTTTGATCTTGCACTAGATAGCTGAAATTAAAAGGAGAAACAAGCATGTTTTTTGTCTTTCTCTGATAGACACTTTTGGCACCCATCAGATACCTAAAACTGAGAAGAGAATTTAAATTCTTCTTCTGATCCTTTACTTAATCCTGGAAGAGCAACCATAGACTGTCTTATTTCCCTTGCTCATTAAAGTGACATCCCCAAAGGCTTCCTCTTATGCCATAGGTCCCAAGAATCAGTCACCAGAACCCTAGTCAGAGAACATGAAATTATTAGAAGCATGCTTGAATCTTGTCATTCACAGGATTAGTGCCGAACATCAAGAGTGCTTTATGCTTTGAGAAGTGACATAGATTGTCAGTTTGCATTTTAAAACTGGAAAAACTGAGGCCCAAATAGTTGAGGTGAATGGGTTAAGTACCACTGTGAGTTTGTAACAGAGAAAATGCTGGATTCTAGGTCTTATGACACTTTGTCCAGTGCTCATTTCACTTTGCTGTCTATCAAGGTTTGAAGATTAACAGACACATGCATTTTTCATTGGGAAATATTAAAAAGATGTCATTTTGAAATCACTCACAAACTCTCAATATTAGGGCCACAATTTAGGCTTCTCCCAAGGGCCTTGACAATGTAGCAAACCTTAATTTGCTGGGATTTGGCACTGTTTTCTACTATGCTGAGGGAAAAAATAAGTCTCAAAATGCAAACTGATATACCCTAAGTGCCATGATGTAACACTACCACAGACCTTGCCATGGACTGAATGCTGTGTTATATTGAGTTCAGTTCAGTTCACTTGCTCAATAGTGTCTGACTCTTTGTGACCCCATGAACCATAGTACACCAGGCCTCCCTGTCCATCACCAACTCCCGGAGTCCACTCAAACCCAAGTCCATTGAGTTGGTGGTGCCATCCAACCATCTCATCCTTTGTTGTCCCCTTCTGCTCCTGCCCTCAATCTTTCCCAGCATCAGGGTCTTTTCAAATGAGTCAGCTCTTCACATCATGTGGCCAAAATATTGGAGTTTCAGCTTCAACATCAGTCCTTCCAATGAGCACCCAGGACTGATCTCCTTTAGGATAGACTGGCTGGATCTCCTTGCAGTCCAAGGGACTTTCAAGAGTCTTCTCCAACACCACAGTTCAAAAGCATCAATTCTTCAGTGCTCAGCTTTCTTTACAATCCAACTCTCACATCCATACATGATCAATGGAAAAACCATAGCCTTGACTGGATGGACCTTTGTTGGCAAAGTAATGTTTTTTAATATGCTGTCTAGGTTGATCATAATATTCCTTCCAAGGAGTAAGAACATTTTAATTTCATGGCTGCAATCAACATCTGCAGTGATTTTGGAGCCCAGAAAAATAAAGTCAGGCACTGTTTCCACTGTTTTCCCATCTATTTGCCATGAAGTGATGGGACCAGATGCCATGATCTTAGTTTTCTTAATGTTGAGCTTTAAGCCAACTTTTTCACTCTCTTCTTTCACTTTCATCAAGAGGCTCTTTAGTTCTTCTCCATTTTCTGCCATAAGTGTGGTGGGCATAAATTTGGCCAAGCTAAAGGCATTAGAGAGTACTAACAAAGCCCCAAGGTCTAGAAGATTGCTTATTTGAGAAGAAAATCAAGATTACAGTGTATCTGCCTGGCAAAAACAGGTATATGGGGCTTAGGATAAAATGTGAGGAAGCTAAATATTAGAATTGTTGGTATATGAATCCCAAAGAGGATGCAATTGTTAATGGCTTAGCTATAACTAATGTTTATCATATAAGAGGGTGATAATCTGAGATTTGAAAATTAAAGTGGGCTCTCTTGATATAGTCACTGAAAGATGATTAGAAGTAGAAAGTATACTTCACTGACATCACTTTCATTTACAGCAACAGCTGCATTAGCTAGATGCAGATAAACTTCTTGAGAAATAATCAGATGTGCATAATCTTAACCAAAATCATCTGTATAGATTCTGGAGATTTGGGTATGCACCATAGTGGCTCAGATGGTAAAGAATCTGCCTGCAGTGCAGGAGCTGCTGCTGCTAAGTCACTTCAGTCATGTCCAACTCTGTGCGAGCCCATAGAGAGCAGCCCACCAGGCCTTGCCGTCCTTGGGATTCTCCAGGCAAGAACACTGGAGTGGGTTGCCATTTCCTTCTCCAATGCATGAAAGTGAAAAGTGAAAATGAAGTCACTCAGTCATATCGGACTCTTAGCAACCCCATGGACTGCAGCCTACCAGGCTTCTCTGTCCATGGGACTTTCCAGGCAAGAGTACTGGAGTGGGTGCCATTGACCCAGGTTCAATCCCTGGGTCAGGAAGATCCCTTGATGGTAGGCATGACAACCCACTCCAGTATTCTTGCCTGGAGAATTCCATGGACAGAGGAGCCTGGCAGGCTACAGTCCATGAGGTAGCAAAGAGTCGGACAGGACTGAACAACCCACACTTTCACTTTCAAGAACTTCACTAACTGATTACCTAGTAAGGAAACCAAAGTTTAAATCATTGGCCATGATCGGAATATGGGTCACCTAGAAGGATGCCTTATGTCCAGAGCATAAACTAAGGCTGCCCATGCGGGCTCAGTTGTACCTCAGACAGCATGATTACTGTTTTATTAGGTACCTAAAATATATGCAAATGTCTGCCACCAATTCAAAAGTCCCTAAATCCCTTTCTTAATAATTGACAATATATTTGTTTCTTCCAAGAGCTTTTACTCAATACAATAAATACTATTTATAGGTGACAATGACAAGGTTTTGTCCATATTATTAGTAGAAGAAATGTTTTGATATTGTTATATTTATAATTACTTAGCAAAAATTCCTTTCAGCTTTATTGACAGATCAGATTCATGTATTTCTCATAAGCTAACAAGATGGTACCAGATATTTCTTAAAAGCTAATGACATGTTTTATATTATAAAATAATTCTTCCAAGTTATTTATAGGATAACAGTAGTGACTTTGATTTACTGTTTGGAGTATTAAATCTTTTTTAAATGACACAAAGTGATCTATGTATCAGATTTTTAAAAATCTGTTATCCTGAGTGGCAACTCTACTTTGAAGTGTCTGCCCAATGTTATGCTGGAAAACGAATGACATTCACAATATGGACTAATTTATTATTTATTCAATTTGTTTCATTTTTTAAATTCAATTTCAAAACTGCAAAAGGACATGTTTTCTTGATATTTGTAATTAGGGCCACATCAATGGATATAATTAAGCCATCTTGATTACAAAGATAAGTAAGACAGTGGGTCCAAACTATAGGAAAAAATTCTGTCCTGAATTTACTATAACAAGTTGAAAATCTCTTTTTCCCTTTTCTTCTTGGAAAATGAAGTTGTTGAAACTAATGAACATTCTTGGCAGCCTGACAATAATATATTGTGATATTAGTGAATCAAGGATATGTACTAGACATTCTTGTAAAGAATCTGAAACAAAAGACCGGTGGATCTTTAAACACAATGATATGACAAAGTTAGATAACTTTTATTAAAAAATTCTTCAGAAGTACTCTAAGATATAAAGTTATGCTTATACATGCCTCTCACAGTGGAAAGTTAAATAATTATCCAAATAATTCAGTTAATGTTGATAAAGGAAGAGCATAACTTGGGTCCATTAAGCAAACTTTTCTTTAGTAGACACAATGTTGTTCTCTTACTGTTTTTGTCCAATATACTTGGTTAGTTTAAATTTGTAAGTATAAAAATAATTTAGAAATTTTTATTTTTTTTTCTTGGGTGATAGGGATGTGCAGAGGGGATTTTAAAATCTATATTATCCTGCTCCTTATTAACTTTTATAACCAAGAATTTTACTGATTTAATATTCTAAAGATATATTTGCCATTTTCTCCATATTTCCATAATAATAATATTAATAACATCTGTTTCTATCTCTTTTGATTCAATTTTAATTGGTATCTAATTTTTTTCTTTTTTTTTGTTGTTGGTTAATCATTTTTTCCTTTCATCTTAATACTTTTTAACTCTAAAGGTACAAGTAGACCTCTTTTTTTCTAAGAATGCTAGGCATAAAACTAGGTAGCATTAATTTTATTTAATATAATAAGGGAAATTTCAATCACTTGACCTAGCATTAATCTCTCTGTGGAAGAGCCACTGATGATAGAAATAACTGGTTTGATTATCAAAATCAAGCACAGTCCATGTCAAGGCATCAGGTACAGTAATGTCTTTCCCTCTGAAAGTTTATGACTTCCGAATCTTATCAGGTCTAAAAAAATGAATTGTTTTAATTTCACATCAATGGATGTGATAAATTCACTCTGTTTATGCTCTACCTGGCTGAAGCACAATAGGAATATGACATATTGTGAAGCTATCAGTCTAATAGCCAATCCAGGTTAATTAGGAAAAGTAGATTTTTGGGGCTGATTTATACAGTGTGTGATCATCCTCTGGATTTTGAGCTGTTCAGCTTTTCTCTGGCAATTTGCTGGAAGATAATTTTGGTCACAGAAAATAGTGTAAACTTCATTCAGTTTTGGACCGTGAAATTAGATCAAGCAAAGCACTGTAAAGACATTTTGAAATCAGCAAAGACAAGAGTGCTGTTTCTCAGAATTCACAGAGGATAGCCTGGAATATATTTTACATAGAATTACTTGTTAATAAGCATCTTGATTCAAAATTACAGTTGTAATAATTGAGCATTAATAAGTGTCACCTGTATGTCTGAGTCTTTTCTAGGGGAAAAAAATAACTGAGGAAATTTAAAGCTGCTTGACCTCTGGGAATCAGTAAATTGAAAATCCCTGTGACATCATTCAACAGGGAAGAGATGCTATGGTTGAATAACTTGGGTTATAAGTTGCTCCTTGACTGGGACTTAGGAAAAACATATAGAGCGAGAATAAAAACTTATGCTAAACAAGTATCTGGAAAATATGGCATTATGGTTAATCATGCTGGCTCCTATCGAAATGCAGTGTGATCTCCAATATGCAGAATGCTTTAATACATTGGATAGAGATGCAGTCTTTTCCCCAGCCTTTTCATTTAGTTACACATTTGTGAACTTGAAGCAAATATTTTGATATGAAATGAAAATGAAAGGTGAATCATCCTAGTAAACTCATCTCTAAAGACTTATGTTACTGCCTGGGAAATTTTAACTCTAATCTTGTAATGAATTCATGCATTAACCCTCTTGTCATATTAGGCCAAAGAATGGACAATACTCTTATGTAATGATAATCAATTTATTCTCTTTTCCTATGAAGTTTTAACATTTTCAGTATGGCAAAACCAATACAATATTATAAAGTAATTAACCTCCAACTAAAACAAATAAATTTATATTTAAAAAAAAGTCAAACAGAGAAAGACAAAAAAAAAAAGATGAATTGTCTAATAGTGTGTTTTCAAAATAAGATTTTAATTTCACATTACCCTTTTTTAGATTTGAAAAATTCAGTTTGGAATATAAATTAATTTTGATTTGCTGAGTCTCACTCTNCCAGGACTGATCTCCTTTAGGATAGACTGGCTGGATCTCCTTGCAGTCCAAGGGACTTTCAAGAGTCTTCTCCAACACCACAGTTCAAAAGCATCAATTCTTCAGTGCTCAGCTTTCTTTACAATCCAACTCTCACATCCATACATGATCAATGGAAAAACCATAGCCTTGACTGGATGGACCTTTGTTGGCAAAGTAATGTTTTTTAATATGCTGTCTAGGTTGATCATAATATTCCTTCCAAGGAGTAAGAACATTTTAATTTCATGGCTGCAATCAACATCTGCAGTGATTTTGGAGCCCAGAAAAATAAAGTCAGGCACTGTTTCCACTGTTTTCCCATCTATTTGCCATGAAGTGATGGGACCAGATGCCATGATCTTAGTTTTCTTAATGTTGAGCTTTAAGCCAACTTTTTCACTCTCTTCTTTCACTTTCATCAAGAGGCTCTTTAGTTCTTCTCCATTTTCTGCCATAAGTGTGGTGGGCATAAATTTGGCCAAGCTAAAGGCATTAGAGAGTACTAACAAAGCCCCAAGGTCTAGAAGATTGCTTATTTGAGAAGAAAATCAAGATTACAGTGTATCTGCCTGGCAAAAACAGGTATATGGGGCTTAGGATAAAATGTGAGGAAGCTAAATATTAGAATTGTTGGTATATGAATCCCAAAGAGGATGCAATTGTTAATGGCTTAGCTATAACTAATGTTTATCATATAAGAGGGTGATAATCTGAGATTTGAAAATTAAAGTGGGCTCTCTTGATATAGTCACTGAAAGATGATTAGAAGTAGAAAGTATACTTCACTGACATCACTTTCATTTACAGCAACAGCTGCATTAGCTAGATGCAGATAAACTTCTTGAGAAATAATCAGATGTGCATAATCTTAACCAAAATCATCTGTATAGATTCTGGAGATTTGGGTATGCACCATAGTGGCTCAGATGGTAAAGAATCTGCCTGCAGTGCAGGAGCTGCTGCTGCTAAGTCACTTCAGTCATGTCCAACTCTGTGCGAGCCCATAGAGAGCAGCCCACCAGGCCTTGCCGTCCTTGGGATTCTCCAGGCAAGAACACTGGAGTGGGTTGCCATTTCCTTCTCCAATGCATGAAAGTGAAAAGTGAAAATGAAGTCACTCAGTCATATCGGACTCTTAGCAACCCCATGGACTGCAGCCTACCAGGCTTCTCTGTCCATGGGACTTTCCAGGCAAGAGTACTGGAGTGGGTGCCATTGACCCAGGTTCAATCCCTGGGTCAGGAAGATCCCTTGATGGTAGGCATGACAACCCACTCCAGTATTCTTGCCTGGAGAATTCCATGGACAGAGGAGCCTGGCAGGCTACAGTCCATGAGGTAGCAAAGAGTCGGACAGGACTGAACAACCCACACTTTCACTTTCAAGAACTTCACTAACTGATTACCTAGTAAGGAAACCAAAGTTTAAATCATTGGCCATGATCGGAATATGGGTCACCTAGAAGGATGCCTTATGTCCAGAGCATAAACTAAGGCTGCCCATGCGGGCTCAGTTGTACCTCAGACAGCATGATTACTGTTTTATTAGGTACCTAAAATATATGCAAATGTCTGCCACCAATTCAAAAGTCCCTAAATCCCTTTCTTAATAATTGACAATATATTTGTTTCTTCCAAGAGCTTTTACTCAATACAATAAATACTATTTATAGGTGACAATGACAAGGTTTTGTCCATATTATTAGTAGAAGAAATGTTTTGATATTGTTATATTTATAATTACTTAGCAAAAATTCCTTTCAGCTTTATTGACAGATCAGATTCATGTATTTCTCATAAGCTAACAAGATGGTACCAGATATTTCTTAAAAGCTAATGACATGTTTTATATTATAAAATAATTCTTCCAAGTTATTTATAGGATAACAGTAGTGACTTTGATTTACTGTTTGGAGTATTAAATCTTTTTTAAATGACACAAAGTGATCTATGTATCAGATTTTTAAAAATCAGATGTGTATAAGAGACAGGTATGGAAGATNAAATAATTCTTCCAAGTTATTTATAGGATAACAGTAGTGACTTTGATTTACTGTTTGGAGTATTAAATCTTTTTTAAATGACACAAAGTGATCTATGTATCAGATTTTTAAAAATCTGTTATCCTGAGTGGCAACTCTACTTTGAAGTGTCTGCCCAATGTTATGCTGGAAAACGAATGACATTCACAATATGGACTAATTTATTATTTATTCAATTTGTTTCATTTTTTAAATTCAATTTCAAAACTGCAAAAGGACATGTTTTCTTGATATTTGTAATTAGGGCCACATCAATGGATATAATTAAGCCATCTTGATTACAAAGATAAGTAAGACAGTGGGTCCAAACTATAGGAAAAAATTCTGTCCTGAATTTACTATAACAAGTTGAAAATCTCTTTTTCCCTTTTCTTCTTGGAAAATGAAGTTGTTGAAACTAATGAACATTCTTGGCAGCCTGACAATAATATATTGTGATATTAGTGAATCAAGGATATGTACTAGACATTCTTGTAAAGAATCTGAAACAAAAGACCGGTGGATCTTTAAACACAATGATATGACAAAGTTAGATAACTTTTATTAAAAAATTCTTCAGAAGTACTCTAAGATATAAAGTTATGCTTATACATGCCTCTCACAGTGGAAAGTTAAATAATTATCCAAATAATTCAGTTAATGTTGATAAAGGAAGAGCATAACTTGGGTCCATTAAGCAAACTTTTCTTTAGTAGACACAATGTTGTTCTCTTACTGTTTTTGTCCAATATACTTGGTTAGTTTAAATTTGTAAGTATAAAAATAATTTAGAAATTTTTATTTTTTTTTCTTGGGTGATAGGGATGTGCAGAGGGGATTTTAAAATCTATATTATCCTGCTCCTTATTAACTTTTATAACCAAGAATTTTACTGATTTAATATTCTAAAGATATATTTGCCATTTTCTCCATATTTCCATAATAATAATATTAATAACATCTGTTTCTATCTCTTTTGATTCAATTTTAATTGGTATCTAATTTTTTTCTTTTTTTTTGTTGTTGGTTAATCATTTTTTCCTTTCATCTTAATACTTTTTAACTCTAAAGGTACAAGTAGACCTCTTTTTTTCTAAGAATGCTAGGCATAAAACTAGGTAGCATTAATTTTATTTAATATAATAAGGGAAATTTCAATCACTTGACCTAGCATTAATCTCTCTGTGGAAGAGCCACTGATGATAGAAATAACTGGTTTGATTATCAAAATCAAGCACAGTCCATGTCAAGGCATCAGGTACAGTAATGTCTTTCCCTCTGAAAGTTTATGACTTCCGAATCTTATCAGGTCTAAAAAAATGAATTGTTTTAATTTCACATCAATGGATGTGATAAATTCACTCTGTTTATGCTCTACCTGGCTGAAGCACAATAGGAATATGACATATTGTGAAGCTATCAGTCTAATAGCCAATCCAGGTTAATTAGGAAAAGTAGATTTTTGGGGCTGATTTATACAGTGTGTGATCATCCTCTGGATTTTGAGCTGTTCAGCTTTTCTCTGGCAATTTGCTGGAAGATAATTTTGGTCACAGAAAATAGTGTAAACTTCATTCAGTTTTGGACCGTGAAATTAGATCAAGCAAAGCACTGTAAAGACATTTTGAAATCAGCAAAGACAAGAGTGCTGTTTCTCAGAATTCACAGAGGATAGCCTGGAATATATTTTACATAGAATTACTTGTTAATAAGCATCTTGATTCAAAATTACAGTTGTAATAATTGAGCATTAATAAGTGTCACCTGTATGTCTGAGTCTTTTCTAGGGGAAAAAAATAACTGAGGAAATTTAAAGCTGCTTGACCTCTGGGAATCAGTAAATTGAAAATCCCTGTGACATCATTCAACAGGGAAGAGATGCTATGGTTGAATAACTTGGGTTATAAGTTGCTCCTTGACTGGGACTTAGGAAAAACATATAGAGCGAGAATAAAAACTTATGCTAAACAAGTATCTGGAAAATATGGCATTATGGTTAATCATGCTGGCTCCTATCGAAATGCAGTGTGATCTCCAATATGCAGAATGCTTTAATACATTGGATAGAGATGCAGTCTTTTCCCCAGCCTTTTCATTTAGTTACACATTTGTGAACTTGAAGCAAATATTTTGATATGAAATGAAAATGAAAGGTGAATCATCCTAGTAAACTCATCTCTAAAGACTTATGTTACTGCCTGGGAAATTTTAACTCTAATCTTGTAATGAATTCATGCATTAACCCTCTTGTCATATTAGGCCAAAGAATGGACAATACTCTTATGTAATGATAATCAATTTATTCTCTTTTCCTATGAAGTTTTAACATTTTCAGTATGGCAAAACCAATACAATATTATAAAGTAATTAACCTCCAACTAAAACAAATAAATTTATATTTAAAAAAAAGTNAGGCATCAGGTACAGTAATGTCTTTCCCTCTGAAAGTTTATGACTTCCGAATCTTATCAGGTCTAAAAAAATGAATTGTTTTAATTTCACATCAATGGATGTGATAAATTCACTCTGTTTATGCTCTACCTGGCTGAAGCACAATAGGAATATGACATATTGTGAAGCTATCAGTCTAATAGCCAATCCAGGTTAATTAGGAAAAGTAGATTTTTGGGGCTGATTTATACAGTGTGTGATCATCCTCTGGATTTTGAGCTGTTCAGCTTTTCTCTGGCAATTTGCTGGAAGATAATTTTGGTCACAGAAAATAGTGTAAACTTCATTCAGTTTTGGACCGTGAAATTAGATCAAGCAAAGCACTGTAAAGACATTTTGAAATCAGCAAAGACAAGAGTGCTGTTTCTCAGAATTCACAGAGGATAGCCTGGAATATATTTTACATAGAATTACTTGTTAATAAGCATCTTGATTCAAAATTACAGTTGTAATAATTGAGCATTAATAAGTGTCACCTGTATGTCTGAGTCTTTTCTAGGGGAAAAAAATAACTGAGGAAATTTAAAGCTGCTTGACCTCTGGGAATCAGTAAATTGAAAATCCCTGTGACATCATTCAACAGGGAAGAGATGCTATGGTTGAATAACTTGGGTTATAAGTTGCTCCTTGACTGGGACTTAGGAAAAACATATAGAGCGAGAATAAAAACTTATGCTAAACAAGTATCTGGAAAATATGGCATTATGGTTAATCATGCTGGCTCCTATCGAAATGCAGTGTGATCTCCAATATGCAGAATGCTTTAATACATTGGATAGAGATGCAGTCTTTTCCCCAGCCTTTTCATTTAGTTACACATTTGTGAACTTGAAGCAAATATTTTGATATGAAATGAAAATGAAAGGTGAATCATCCTAGTAAACTCATCTCTAAAGACTTATGTTACTGCCTGGGAAATTTTAACTCTAATCTTGTAATGAATTCATGCATTAACCCTCTTGTCATATTAGGCCAAAGAATGGACAATACTCTTATGTAATGATAATCAATTTATTCTCTTTTCCTATGAAGTTTTAACATTTTCAGTATGGCAAAACCAATACAATATTATAAAGTAATTAACCTCCAACTAAAACAAATAAATTTATATTTAAAAAAAAGTCAAACAGAGAAAGACAAAAAAAAAAAGATGAATTGTCTAATAGTGTGTTTTCAAAATAAGATTTTAATTTCACATTACCCTTTTTTAGATTTGAAAAATTCAGTTTGGAATATAAATTAATTTTGATTTGCTGAGTCTCACTCTTAAGCATGTGGATTTCATTATCCTCATGAAAAATTCTGAGTCTGTTTCTACAGACTACAATTCTGGGAGACGAGTCTAGTTTTTATAAGAAAGGAAAATTAATTAGAATTTTCCAATATGATTTATTAATTTAGATATACATTTAGTGGTTCCAAAATCCTCCTCAAAGCTCAAGCTATGAACTCTTTGGTGTAAGGGTCAACATCAAATTCAGGCTTTCCTTGAGCTGTTTTCTCCCCAGAGAACTAATACCCTAATCAAAATCATGTATCTTCCTAGTAATGACTCCAGAAAAAAACTACTGAAAAATTAATAAGCTACCTATAGCCTAGGATTACCCAATTTTTAAAGCCTATCTACTACAAGCCCTAACTTTGGTTTTGAGTTATTTACTATCAAAAATAAAAATGACTATTATTTATTGTGCATTTATGATGTGCACTAAGCATTGGGCAATAACTCTTACTTCTTAATAATAACTTTATTATTCCCTGCCATCTTATAGATGGGGAAAAGCAATGTGAAATAAATTAAATAACTTACTCAATGCTTTACAACTGTCTTGTTCAAATTTCAAACCCAATTCTGTTGGTTGTCAAAGCCTTTTCCATTACACTAGGCTGTCTCTATATGATAAAGTCACATCACACTATTCTGACCCTTTCCATTTGAAATCAACAGATTTTATAACAGAAGGAATCAAGTTGTACCAATTTCAAAATAGGTTGTCCTTTTATTAGGTTTGTGCTGAGTAAACTAGGAAATAAGAGAGTATAACACATAAAATGAGAAATAAAAATGGATTTTAAAAAAGAGATCGTAGAAAGTATAGATGAAGTACTTTAATTCTTTTTAACCAATCTATATGGTGTGATGACTACTTTTTCAGTGTAGTATGGATAATAATAGGAGTCATATAAGATAAAGCTTCTGCCCTCATGGGGTTTATTTACTTGAGGGAGATAAAATAGCACATACTAAACCTGAATATCGGAGAAGGCGATGGCACCCTACTCCAGTACTCTTGCCTGGAAAATCCCATGGACAGAGGAGCCTGGTAGGCTGCAGTCAATGGGGTCGCTAAGAGTCGGACACGACTGAGCGACTTCACTTTCACTTTTCACTTTTCTGCATTGGAGAGGGAAATGGCAACCCACTCCAGTGTTCTTGCCTGGAGAATCCCAGGGACGGGGGAGCCTGGTAGGCTGCCGTCTATGGGGTCTTACAGAGTCAGACAGGACTGAGGCAACTTAGCAGCAGCAGCAGCAGCAAACCTGAATATACAAAACAGATTTAGAAAATACATTGCTTCATGACATGTTTTGCATTAAACAGAGAATCACTATCCACATTTACATTTAAGCTAATGTGACACAAAAATATTTCAGCCTGGTTAAGCCATTCCTGTGTGTCTGAGTCTTTCCTAGAAAAAAAAAAAAAACCTGGAGAAGGCAATGGCACCCCACTCCAGTACTCTTGGCTGGCAAATCCCATGGACGGAGGAGCCTGGTAGGCTGCAGGCCATGGGGTCTCTAGGATTTGGACACAACTGAGCAACTTCACTTTCACTTTTCACTTTCATGCACTGGAGAAGGAAATGGCAACCCACTCCAGTATCCTTGCCTGGAAAATCTCATGGATAGAGGAGCCTGGAGGGCTGCAGTCCATGGTGTCGCAAAGTTAGGCACAACTGAGTGACTAACACTTACTTACTTACTTGTGTTATCAGAAATAGAGACATGGATGTAGAAGAATACTTTATGGAATGGCCTAACCATGCTAAAAACTACTGTGGGTTTGTACTCTAAATATATGGCAGATATTACATAGCTTGACATTTGAATTGCTCAATTTAGTATTTGATTTTATTAATTTCTCTTGTTTTGTTTATTATGTCACTGCTACCAGTCTACAAGCTTTTGAGGAGAGAGACTGTGTCTCCTTTCTTTTTATCTCCAGTGACATCTAGCATGGTGACTTGATTTTAATTTATGGTATTGCTCATCTCATCACTTAATTCCTTTTTCTTAGACTGATAATGTAGCAAATTATAGCATCAAGAAAGGCGCTAAAGAGGAAAAAAAATAACAATTGTCTCATTTTGGTTAATTTCTTCCAGTCTTGTATGTCAGCAGAAATGGATGTCTGAGTGTCTGTGTTTCTGTATTTGTGAGGGGTGGGATAGGGAGAGATGAGAAAGAGGAAAGAATAGATGTTGAGTTTTTGTACATAGTAAAGATCGCTGGTTTCCATGTCGTTGCAGAAAGAAAAATGAGATATTTATTTCTGTTGATCTTTACACTCACCATTAATTAGTAAGTTGGCAATCTTAATAATATACACAAAGTTTTCATTCAAATGATTGGACTGTATGAAGGGAAGAGAAATATGTGTGGATACATACATATTAGAGAATACACAGTTGGGAGAAAATATGATGTGGATAAAACACACACACACAAGGATTTTGAATTAAAACTTAAGCTCTAGTCTTGGCTTAGTTATTAACTTCCTATGTAACTCAGGAAGAATCCCCTACTTTCCCTAGCCCTCAGTTACCTTGTTTGTAATAGCTAAATCATCAATAGCGATTATTAGGTTATTAATAGAGATTTAATAAAGATTAGTAGTCTAATCTTTATTTTAAATGTTCAGCCTGCCAGCAAGTTAAAAATTATAAGGCTCACTGAATCATTAGGTCATCATTGGGTGTATTGATGTAAACAGCATGTCGTCCCAAGTGCTCAATAAGTATTTGCTGTCTGAAATTGCTGAATTACTCCATGTATACGCTACTGAACAGGTGTTAGTGTAGGAAATAAGGGCTTTAACCTGATTAACACGCTTCCCTGTTGGCTCAGTGGTTAAGAATCTACCTGCCAGTGTAGAAGAGGAGCCTGGTGGATTACTGTCCATGGGTGTACAAAGAATTGGACACGACTTAGCTACTAAACAAAAAACAGTCTAATTAAAACCTCTCCCTTACTCTCCACCTATGGTACCAAGCTCTTTTTGCTTAGGTCTGCCATAATTTCCATGAATTATTTAATAATAAACTGTCTGTGTGCTTCTTGTGAAGGTCTTGGATAATGTCTTCTAGTTCTCTGTCATTAGTGCACTAGCTTAAATCTTACTTTCTCAGCTTAAAAGCAGAGATAGTAACCCTATTTGTGACCCCATAGACTGTAGCCCACCAGTATCCTCTGCCAGTGGGGTTTCTCNGAAGGTCTTGGATAATGTCTTCTAGTTCTCTGTCATTAGTGCACTAGCTTAAATCTTACTTTCTCAGCTTAAAAGCAGAGATAGTAACCCTATTTGTGACCCCATAGACTGTAGCCCACCAGTATCCTCTGCCAGTGGGGTTTCTCAAGCAAGAATACTGGAGTGGGTTGTCATTTCCTTCTCCAGGGGATCTTCCCAACCCAGGAATTGAACCCACATATCTTGCACTGACAGGTGCATTTTTATCACTGAGCCACCAGGGAAGCCCCTCGATGGAAATAAGTTTGTGCAAATCAGGAAAGTCTGCCTAAGACTGTACATCTTGGATTGGATATGGAATCCAGGCAGGTAGGCTTGCGATATGAGGCCTCTTGATCAGAACTGAGGTGATGAAGTACTGGAAAGAAAGAACACAAGTGTTCTTCATATTTTTCCAATTTTTATTTAGAATTGAGCCTATCTGCCAAATCCAATTTTCTACTAGACTTATAGTATCAGAATCTTAGGGATAATTCAGTCTCTCATTTTACACACAAAAAAGATGAGTCCCAGAGATGGAAGAAACTTTCCTAAGATTATACCACCAATTACTGATACAGCCAAAACTAGAAGTCAGGAATCCAGTGCCTGGCCAGTGTTCATTCTCTTACATCCTGCTTTCTCTCAGCTCAAGTAACCTGCTCTTGGAGTTGAAAAAGCCAGCAAGTAAAGCAGAATACTGTAGTATATGGCATTTTTAGAAGTAATTGATTAAGTGACTCCAAAGTCAAAATCCACTTGATACCTTGCCTGACTTCTGTCCATGAAATACAATAAGTTAAATGACTTAAAAAAATAGTTGTTGAGAATATTTACCATCTTAGAATCTACTTCTAGCCAGCTGGATTTGCTTGGTAAAGTTTATGATTAATCTGTGACTCTGCTCAGTCACTGAATTCTGTCCATATAGTTTGTCCTCAGATATCTTCCCCACTTTGGTGCTATAGTTGAACTTGGATAGCTTTTGTTTTACCTTCTAACAAAGTACCAGTAGAAATCATAACTTTGTAACTTCCTGTCTGGGCTTTGGTTCATAGCCACCATGACAGACTTCTGTGGATTCTGGGACATCTGAGAATGCATTCAGCTTACTCATTGTCTTCTCATGTCTATTTCTTTCCACTGTTACCCTTCTTTTAATGACAAAGCAGTTTAGAAAGAACTTTAGTCTACTTTATCTACACTATTAATTTTCATCATCAGGCCATTTTAAGGCCTATATTGAAGAGTTTCTGTGTGCCTAGCATCCTAATTACTATGTCTTAAAGGCAAGAAGAAAAGTTCAAATAACATGCATTGGCTATTTATTTTGTTTCAAGCACACTCTTACTGACTTTTACTTAGTATACCTTATGTAATCTTAATAATATACTCCAGGAACAGGCATTATTTATTACACTCATTTTACAGAAGGGAGAAAGAGGGCAAGAGAGAAAGAGAAGANACAAAAAAAGAAAACTACAGGAAAATATCTTTAATAAATATAGATGCAAAACTCAACAAAATATTGGTGAATCTAATTCAATAATATACTAAAAGAATTATATAACATGATTGATTAGGATTTATACTAGAGATTTAGGGATGTCTCAACACATACAAATCAATCAATGCAATGCATCACATTAACAAAATGAAGGATAAAAATCATATGTTGAGCTCAATAGATATATGAGTCATTTGAAAAAAAAAATTCCACATACATTTGTGATTAAAATCTAAACAAAATAGTTTAAAAGGGAATATAATGCAACACAATGAAGGCCATGTATGACAAACCCACAAGTACAATCATATTCAATGTTGAAAGCTTTTATTCTAAGATTAGGAACAAGATGAAGATTCCATTCTCATCACTTTTATTCTACATAGTATTAGAAGTCCTAGCCACATCAATTAGGCAACATAAATAAATTAAATACAACCAAATTGGAAAAGAAGACTTAGAACTATTAATATTTTCAGAAGAAATTATACTGTATATAGAAAACACTAGAGACTGCACCCCAAAAATCTTGGATATAAGTGAATTCACAAAAGTCACAGGATACAAAATCAATATACAGAAATCTGTGGTGTTTCTATATACTATTAATGAGCTATCAAAAAGAGAAATTAAGAAAACAATCTCATTTATTATTGCATAAAAAAACTAGGAATAAAATTAACCAAGGGCTTAAAAGATCCATACACTGAAAATTATAAGATACTGATGAAACAAGTGGAAAAATATATAAACAAGTGAAAAGATATTCTATGCTTATGGAATGAAGGAATTAATATTGTTAAAATGTGCATACTGCCCAAAGCAGTCTATACCTTCAATGCCTGTCGAAATTTCAATGGCATATCTCATAGAACTAAAACAATTCAGTACAATACATAACTACAACAACTAATACTAAAATTTGTATCAAATAACAAAAGATTCTGAATAGCCAAAATAACCTTCAGAAAGAAGAAAATTGGAGGCATCATGCTCCCTGATTTCAAACGGTATTATAATTTTATAGTGATTGAAACTGTATGGTACTGGTGTAAAAACAGCCACACAGATTAATGAAACAGAACTGAGAGCTCAGATATAAGCTCACACATATGGACAATTAATTCGCAACAAATGAGCAAAACAATGGAGAAATGACAGTCTTTTCAATAAAAGGTGGTAGGAAAATTGGACTTTCACATGCAAACAAATGAAACCAGCTTACACAACATGCAAAATTAACCCTAAATGAATTAAAAAATTGAATACAAGATCTAAAATAATCAAATTCCTAGAAGAAAATATAGGTGGTAATCTCACTGACATCAGTTTTAGCAGTGTTTTTGTTGATCTGACACCAAAAGGCAAAGGAAACAAAAGCAAAAGTAAACAAATGAAACTACATCAATCTTACAAGCTTCTGTACAGCTAAAGAAACCATTCTCAAAACAAAAAAGTAGCCTACTATATGGGGGAATATATTCTCAAACAGTATATCTTATAAGGGGTTAATATCCAAAATGTTTTGCTGACAAAGATCCATATAGTTAAAGCTATGGTTTTCCCACTGTCATGTATGGATGTGAGAGTTGGACCATAAAGAAGGCTGATCACTGAAGAACCATGCTTTCGAACTGTGGTGTTGGAGAAGACTCTTGAGAGTCCCTTGGATAGCAAGGAGATCAAACCAGCCAATCCTAAAGGAAATCAGTCCTGAATATTCTTTTGAAGGACTGAGGCTGAAGCTGAAGCTCCAATACTTTGGCCATATGATGCAAAGAACTGACTCATTGGAAAAGACTCTGACACTGGGAAAGATTAAAGGTAGGAGGAGAAGGGGATGACAGAGGCTGACATAGTTGGATGGTATCACCAATTTGATGGACATGAGTTTGACTAAGCTCTGGGAGTTGGTGATGATAGGGAAGCCTGGTGTGCTGCAGCCCATGGAGTTGCAAAGAGTTGGACACGACTGAGTGACTGAACTGAACTAAATCCAAAATATATGGACTTCCTGGGTGGCCCTAGTGGTAAAGAACTTGCATGCCAATACAAAAGACATAAGGGATGTGGTTTCAATCCCTGGGTCATGAAGATCCCCTGGAGAAGGACATGGCAACCCACTCCAGTGTTCTTGACTGGAGAAGTCTGTGGACAGAGAAGCTTGGTGGGCTCTAGTCCATAGGGTCACAAAGAGTTGGGCACGACTGAAGTGGCTTTGTATGCATGCTCCTAAGGTCTATGTTCAATTCTTGTACCTTGTAGATACAGCAAACATTAATGGCTATAAGAACGGAAGGAGGTTGGGGGAGTGATTGAAATGGATAAAGAAGGTCAACTTTATTGTGAAGGAAGGTAACTAGACTTGTAGTGGTGAACATTTTGGAGTTATCCAAATGCTTCATTATAACGTCATATACCTGAAACTTATACAATACAAAATCATGAGCAAAATGACTACACAGGTCACTTAAACATGGATTAAAAAAAAGCCCCTAAATATGGTCACTTTTGGTTCTATTCCTTACCACGAGGTCAGTGTTTTAATAAATAATATAATACTTTGTAGTGAATGTATCATTTGTATGTTAACGTGTGAATGGCTCAATTAATGGACCATACTTCCTTCGGAAGTATTAAAAATGAAAGTGCTGGTTTAGCCTGAATTCCAGTCATGATATAAAATTCAAATTAACTAGAGACAGTTCAAATGCATTTTCATTTCTTAATAACCATAAAAGTCCGTAAACAAGGTACAACCTCTGGCTTAAGAGAGAAAAAGAGAAATACTCAACTACCACAATTAGCAAACAAACAAACAAAAAGCTAAAGAAGACAAATAACAATAAATTCTTTGTATTAATAGGCATGAAGTTTGCAATTTGTATTAATAGGTATGCAACTTGTAATTTATGTAATTTGTTTAAATGATTTCCTCCTGGAGACATTAGCTAGTATTTGGTTTTTGGCCACACATGTATGCATGTTTATAATTATTTTACACTGTATAATACTAAGACTTTGTTCATTTTATTTAATATATTTATATAGCACTTGGTATAGAATCATAGAAATATCAACTCCTCATACCCACAGAGAAAGGCACTGTTATCATCTCATTGTACAGATGAGGCAATTGAAATGTAGAAATGTCTGTGTTACTTGCCCAAATTAAACAGCTAGTTAGTTGCAGAGACTCAGTTTGGAAACACGAAGACTGGCTCCAGAGTCCATTTTCTTGTCAACTACAAATGAGGCCTCATTATTTGCAAAATATTTATATATTGTGCCATAATTATATATGCATGTACATGAAAACATAACTCAGCAGGTAAAGAATCTGCCTGCAATGCAGAAGATCGCAGTTCGATTCCTGGATTGGGAAGATCTGTTGGAGAAGGGATAGGCTATCCACTCCAGTATTCTTGGGCTTCCTTGGTGGCTCAGATGGTAAAGAATCTGCCTGCAATGCGGGAGACATGGGTTCAAACCTGTGTTGGGAAGATTCCCTGGAGAAGGGAATGGATACCGACTCCAATATTCTGGCCTGGAGAATTCCATGGACAAAGGAACCTGACAGGCTACAGTCCATGGGGTCACTAAGAGTCAGGCATGACTGAGTGGTATGACTAACACTAACATGAAAACATATATATATGGCATAGAATGCCAGAGCTATTTAAAACTCAGAAGTAAGGGAGTTCTCTGGTGGTCCACTGGTTAGGATACTGTAATTCCAATGCAACAGGCATGGGTTCAAGCCATTTTCAGGGAACTAAGATCCCAAAAGTCATGTGGTGCAGCCAAAAGTAGTAATAACAATAATAAAATAAAACTCAGAACTAAAAGAGCAAAATACTAGTGCTAGAAGTGCTGTTAAACATTATTTGGCTTAACCTACATATTTCAAAGAAAAAAATGGAGGCCCAGATAAATTGGCTTGCTCAAGGTCACACAGATATTCAATGGCAGAAGTGAAACAAGAACTGATGTTTTCTCACTGTCAATCTGATATTATTTTCATTTCACTAAGTTACCTTTGCTATTATTAACTTAAGGAAGTATATCATTGTTTATATTTTTAATGAATATCACCTCCAGATCTTCATTTTTCAAAGCTATATGCTTATAATCTTTGCGACCCCATGGACTGTAGCCTACCAGGCTCCTCTGTCCATGGGATTTTCCAGGCAAAAGTACTGGAGTGGATTGCCATTTCCTCCAGGGGATCTTCCTGACCCAGGGATCAAATCCTGATCAAATCCTGGTCTCCCGCATTGTAGACAGATGCCTAACCATCTGAGCCACCAGGGAAGTCCTAATAATGATGCTATGTTTCACAAAATAGTCCTATAACTTATTCTTTGAAATTATCTTTGAGACTGAGTTGAGCTAATTAAGAAAACTGAGTCTTAATACACTGTGATCATATCTTGTTTTTGGCCAAAAAAAAGGCACTTTTAACTTGATCCTTAAAGTTCATTCTTCAGACTTATTTTTGAATAACTTTTAACTGTTTCCAAAATTCAACTACCATTAAAAGGCAAAGACTTTTCACCACAGGAATTATTCCAAAGTATGTGGGGCAAGCACCAAGTATAATTCTAAAGGAGAGTTCCGAAATTTTCCTGAGCACTAGGAATGTAATTGGAATAAGCATATAACCTTTCAAAGTGACAGCCTAGGAAAGANTTTCACCACAGGAATTATTCCAAAGTATGTGGGGCAAGCACCAAGTATAATTCTAAAGGAGAGTTCCGAAATTTTCCTGAGCACTAGGAATGTAATTGGAATAAGCATATAACCTTTCAAAGTGACAGCCTAGGAAAGACAAATTCAATTGGCTGCTTGCTTACTGATAAATTTGTTTTGAAACATATTGTTCCATCTATTTAAGCATTTTAATTTCTCAGCAACATTTTGTAAGTATTAGTGTACAGCTTTTTTCACATCACTTGTCATATATATTTCTAAGTATTTCATAATTTGATGGTATTATAAATGTTATTTTCTAAGTTTCAATGACCAACTGTTCATTAATAGTACATAAATATAAATGGATATCNTATCTTCCCTGGCTTCATTCACAAGATGTACAATGTTGTATAGTAGGAAAGAGAGCAGACATTATTTACTTACTCTCAATCTTAGGAGGAAAGAATTCAGTCTTTCACCATTAAGTAAAATTTTAGCTGTAGGATGTTCCTAGATGTCCTTTATTTTTTTAATTTGTATTGAAGTATAATTGGTTTACGATGCTGTGTTAGTTTCTGGTGTAAAGCAAAATGACTATGTGTGTGTGTGCATGTGTGCATGTGTGTGTGTTTTCTAATTATTTTCCATTATAGATTATTATAAGATATTGAATATAGTTACACTTTGTTGTTTGTGATAACTTTATTTTTAAAATATATTTCCACTGTAAGGAATCCGAAGTCTTAAATGTTAAAAGCATGCATGTATTTCTTGGGTTGCTTTTCCCAGATAGATAAATTCAAATGGAGAATATCATTCATGCTCCCAGGCAAAGGAAATTTACTAGAGATGAATATATTGGTGTGTGGTATGTAGGATATGTTGATAACACAGTTGAAGATATGAAAGTAATGATAAAGTCAGATAGAACTAGAAATAAGAAAAAAAAACAAAATAACAATGTGACAGAGAAGGTCAGATGAAGTAATTTGCAGTCTAAACAGGGGGCAGAGAAGAGAAATAGGACAGAGTGAAGAAGGGGATTAAAGAAAACTTTAAAGTTTAAATTCTGAGTTATTAATGATATCATTGGTCTGCCCAGTATTGAGAAGGACAAGGAAAAAGAAGGGTCCCATTTTAGATAAATTTGCTATTTAGGTTTGCTAGCCATTTGTTTCAGCCTTCCTCTTAGCCTATCTGTGAAGTCTTGTTGAAATAATCAATGGGCAGTTAGATAAGAGGCCAGTCATAGAACTAATGATGGAAGCACATTACCACTTGATGAACATCTTAAAATGAAAAGAATCATACTTCCCATATTTGCAGTTCTGTCACTGAAGTCAATCACTGAAACATAATTGCTAAAATGTTGCAAAGAAAACAGGAAGAAAATGGAATGATTAAATTTAAATGAATATCAAGAAGTGACGAGTCACTTAGTTTTCAATCCAGTGATATAAAGAGTCATTTCAAACCAACCAAGCACTGCAAATAATACCATTCACCGGAAATAATCATTTTATTTACTGTCACCAGTTTCGTTTTAGAAGTACCTTCTTTCTTTAGCCTTCCATAAGACACATTTAAGGGAAAGATAGAAATAAATAAATAGCACGCTTCTGCCTAAATTGCCTCTAAACTCACTCTAGGTTAAATTAATTCCCTAAGCCTATAAGTATCCAGAAATCCAGCTATACTCTGATTAGATAATGACAGAAATGTAAGCAATTGACTTATGCCAGAAATAAAAGTGAGCAAGCCAGCAGGTAAAGGTAAACATAATAGGAAAAAATATAATATTTTATCAACTGCAGGTTTTTAGAACAAGTGCTAGTTCAACACAGTTTCAGCACTTGGTAAGTCCCCTGGGTATGATGGGGGAGGGAGTTGTCATTTCCTGCCAGAAGAAAGCAGCAGGTGGTGGTTTTTTTTTTTTAATATGAATTTGTTTTAATAAGAGGTTAATTACTTTACAATATTGTACTGGTTTTGCCATACATCAGCATGAATCCGCCACAGGTATACACGTGTTCCCCATCTTGAACCCCCCCTCCCTCCTTAGGGAATGGCAATCCAACTCCAATATGCTTGCCTGGGAAATCCCATGGACAGAGGAGCCTGGTAGGCTACAGTCCATGGGGTAGTAAAAGAGTCAGATGTGGCTTAGTGACTACATAACAACAACAATTCTGCCTTGGTTCAGAGCTTGCAGGTAAATATGTTAACACTGTAGATGAATTCGTTTTTAAATGTTAGGTGATCATGGAAGATTATTGGGGTCACTGTTGCCATGAAGGAGGGATTTTCTTTTTGATTGTTTTTGAAATTTCTTCAATTTTATTTCCAAACACTTATATGAATATATTCGATCGTTTTGAGGAAACCGTGGATGAAATCATAATCAGTTCCATGGTATTGCATCCAGAGCACTTATTTTATCCACTGAGAGATGACTAAGAAGGAAGAGCAAATTTTCCTGCTATTAAAAAATTCAGGTGTGATCCTCAGTAAATTTAAAAAAAGGAAATTTTTAAAAAGAGGTTTGATAATCTTCAAATGCTTTGCAGTAGCCACTATCAATTATTGAAACAATAGCTAGAAATTACTAAATATGTTTTTAGATTTTATGATTTCAAGAGCCTTTAAGTGACATACTTAAAAATTATACAAAAATGGATAATTGGGAAAAAATATCCTACAGCCATGCAGGGAAATTTGTATTCAAATTTAGTAGGCATCTACTAAAGGTCTGCCAATGAGCATTTAGTATTCATCTAAGTGTTGTGAGAGTTGGACCACAAAGAAAGCTGAGTGCCAGAGAATTGATGCTTTTGAACTGTGGTGTTGGAGAAGACTCTTGAGAGTCCCTTGGACTGCAAGGATATCAAAACCAGTCAATCCTAAAGGAAATCAGTCCTGAATATTCATTGGAAGGACTGATGCTGAAGCTGAAACACCAATACTTTGGCCACTTTATGTGACGAATTGACTCATTTGAAAAGACCCTGATGCTGAGAAATATTGAAGGCAAGAGGAGAAGGGGGCGACAGAGGGTGAGATGGTTTGATGGCATCACAGACTCAATGAACATGAGTTTGAGCAAGTTCCCGGAGTTGGTGATGACAGGGAAACCTGCCATGCTGCAGTCCATGGGGTTGCAAAGAGTCAGACATGACTGAGTGACTGAACAGACTGAAGTGTTGTGAGAGATATGTGGATGATTAGGACAGAGTTCCTGTTCGCAAAAAGCTTACAGTTTAACAGTTATATAGACAACTAACTATACTATTAGTCAGGCCCCATCAGACTATAATAGGGGTGCAAGCAGTATGCTATGGGAAGTCAAAGGAAGGTTTGTATGCATGCTAAGTCGCTTCAGTCATGTCCAACTCTTTGTGACCCTATGGATTGTAGCTCCTCTGTCCATGGGATTCTCCAGGCAAGAATACTGGAATGAGTTGCCACTTGCTACTCCAGGGGATCTTCTCAATCCAGAAATGGGGTCGAACTTGAACCTCTTGTGTCTGGCAGGAGACACTGGCTCCACCTGGGAAGGAGAGCTAATTCCAATCTGAATGACTCAGAGTATTGGAGGAAGAAATGAAATCATCAAAATTCTCTTTTTTTATCAAGATTTTTTTATCAAAGTGGGAAAGTGAGGATGGGGGACTGGACCTTAAAAAACTTTCAGACTAAATTAAAAAAGAGAGAGAAAGACATTCAAAGGTACACAATATATTCAAGGTCAGCCCGGCATGGTGGAAGCCTAGGCATTTGGAAGAGTATAATGAGAGCTCATGCTAAAGAGAGAAAATAAATCTTTAAATATGAGATATTTAAAACCATCACAGTGTGAATATTTGAAAGATTTTGGATAAGTTCATGATTTGCTTTATCCTGAATCTGTAAAGATATTTGTAGAAATACGTTCATCTAAAATAAGAAAGGTGTGCTATTTAACATAATAAAAAGCAAGTTGGGCTATTGCTTATGCTAAAATGTTTTAAGCAGAGATAAAATATGAATGTTTGCTCCTCCTGAAATATTGCTAAGTGCTACTGATACTATGCTAGAAAGGTACAAAAAGTTTGCAGCTGTTGGTGGGTATTCTTTTTTTGCTTATCTATTCATTTTAGGTATGAACACTATGTTTTGAGTCAAGACAGAATAAAATCTCATTATTTTTCTGTAATAACATCTGCAAAAGACTTTGGAAAAAGAGATTTTCAGGGTTTCTTTTTTATACTTTTCAACTCATACTAAAGACTGCTAGAAAACAGTGAATGATATAGATCTGCTTTTTTTATTTTTTAAATATAAATTTATTTATTTTAATTGGAGGTTAATTATTGATTTTGCCATACATCAACATGAATCTGCAACAGGTATACACATGTTCCCCATCCTGAACCTCCCTCCCTCCTTCCTCCCTGTACCATCCCTCTGGGTCGTCCCAGTGCACCAGCCCCAAGCATTCAGTATCATGCATCGAACCTGGACTGGCGATTCATTTCATATATGATATTATACATGTTTCAATGCCATTCTCCCATATCATCCCACCTTCTCCCTCTCCCACAGAGTCCAAAAGACTATTCTTTTCATCTGTGTCTCTTTTGCTGTCTCACATACAGGGCTATCATTACCATCTTCCTAAATTCCATAAATATGTGTTAGTATACTGTATTGGTGTTTTTCTTTCTGGCTTACTAGATCTGCTTTTAAAGCCAAAGAATAAGATTAATGAAGGACATTGACTTGTTCCTCATTATATACCAATCTTACAAATATTGCCACTCACTGAAAAACTACCTTATTACTAACAGAGCATTATGAGATGAAAACAAATATACAAAATTCCAATCAACTATTGGCCATGCATCAAGCTCCAGGGGTTGACATAATCCCAGGCTTAACTTCAGATGGAGTGTGTGATCCTTCTAAGACATCTCAGCCCTGTCTTAGAGAAGAGGAAAATGTCTGGATATTTGTGAATTTAGTACTTTAAAGACTGGTGTAGGATGAAAAGAGTGTCATATGAAAGGGTCTTATATTACTCAATTTTCAATATCTCTTTTCAATCAACATATATATAATGCCATCTCCAACATATATGACAACAGTTCTGGTGAGGACCTACAGAATAATTTGATGCTTGATATTTTGTACCTGGGGCATCCTTATTCCAGATTTGGGCTAAGTGACATTCAGGTGAATATGTCATTACCTTGTTCTTAGATCATGAGTAGAGTAGATTTGACACAAGAGTCTATGAGTTTAGTCTGGGACTTGCTCGACTTAACACCCCCATACTCCTCCATTGGAGACAGAGCCAAAGAAATATATACCTACTCTACTAATATTTTATATTCATAACTCTTTTCTCAAATGTAGTGGCTTATAAAAGAAGAAGAAGGTGGGAAGAAGATGTGTTAGCAGTTATGTGCCACCCTCTCTGCTTCCATCTAAAGCCAAGGGACATGTACCTGTCATAACATTTCTGTCACTGTTAGAAAATTAGTCAAGGAATCCAATAATCTTTTTCAGTGACACTTCAGTGTTAATAATTAGAAAGATATCGCTAAGAGCCAAGAGTTTCCAGAAGACTCAGTTTCTGGCTGCTGAAAGAAATGTATGACCACAGTAATTGTTCCTGGTATGTGGTCGCTTCTTGGACAATATACATTATCTGCCATTTAAAATTCAAAATTAAGATTGCCCTTTGTCAGATTAATTGCCTTGTTTTTGGGATATCAAATGTTCTCTGGTACTTTTTCAGAGTAGTTACTGAAGTCTCTATGAGTACTTTTTAGGGCTTTTTACTGAGGGCTAACTAATTTCTTTTTTGCCATTTGTACTTTAGTATTTACAATTTAATTCTAAATAATTTTCCATCAGGATCCTTTATAAAGTTTCTGAAGACCCCAGTGTCTTCTGAGAAGCTTCCACATTTGCTTTCCTTTTAATAAACAAAATGCTATATACTTTGAATAATATAGTGTGGAGAAATGGCTCCAAATTACAAGTAAAACACAAGTAATGGTGGAAAGTTGAAATTACTAAGTACCAAGACCAGAAACATCAGATACACTGAGCAGAAAGGCAAAGGATGCAAAAGTTCTGAGGTCTATTGCAACATAATCCAGAAATTCTGAGTTTGTAGGTAGCGACATTCCTCAAGAAAAGTTACTAGCTTTAAATTACAAGACTCTATCTTTAAGAAGGGGACGACAGAGGATGAGATGGCTAGATGGCATCAATGACTTGATGGATGTGAATCTGAGTGAACTCCGGGAGTTGGTGATGGACAGGGAGGCCTGGCGTGCTGCAATTCATGGGATCGCAAAGAGTCGAGTCGGACACGACTGTGACTGAACTGAATTAATCTTTAAAGGTGGGAGGCTGATATCCCAAGCCAAAACTCTCTGTATAAGGCAAAAGGCTTATCCTTAAGAAAAAGGAGTTTGGACCCCAGCCAACAAGTGGGAAAGGACTTCTTTCTTCTTTCTTAAAGCAAGGAATTTGGACAATTCATGAATTTACATCACAGTAGGTAGTTACCTACATTTCAAAGCAAGGCCAACCCTGGAGTGAGGTCCTGGATACTGGTTTAATTTTCCACTTCATGCTTTCCCTTTTTTTTTTTTTTTTTTTTTACTAGAACTCATAAGGTTTGTTTACTCATCCACTTTCACAGACTATTAATCATGTGAAGCATTGGATACTTTGTTTGGATACACTCTCAAACAGAAAATTTCAAGAAAGAGCTACCCAAAAAAAAAAAGAGAGAGAGAGAGAGAGAGAGAGAGAGAGAGAGAGTGTAGTGGGAAGGACGGATGCCTTACATGGCCACATAGCTAAAGGTCATATAAGTGCTGCCTGTCCAGCGCACCCTCTAATCACAGGGCGCCTCCTCAACAGGCTCACGCAACTAGCATGATAAGAATTGTGAATTGACAACTGACATCATACAAATGACCTATGCCGAGGCAATTCTGTTCTGAAGGAGCGAGTCCAACCCTGCTAGTACATTAGAATCACCTAGGAACTTTTCAAATTAAAAAAACAAAAACAAAAAAACATATCAAGAATCAGCCACAAGAGACCTTGCAGGGTTTTCATTTGGACAAGTTATTGTTTACTTGATTTTGGTCTGATGCTGGGTTCAGACACCACTATTATTTAAAAGGTCCTCAGATAATTCAAGGGTGGAATCAAGGTTGAGAATCACTGAAATAATCTAAGCAATATTACTGAAAGTAGGGTCCACAGCCTTAGTGCTGACCCATGAACTTGTCATTAGGCACATTTTTTGTTTAGTTCAGCTGACATTATTTTTCACAGCAAGATAACAATACTTTCTTTAGTTGATGTATAGTTGATTTACAGTGTTGTGTTAGTTTCTGATGTATAGGAAAGTGATTCAGTTTTATGGATATATGTGTATGTATATATATGTATATGTATGCATGTATGTATATGTATGTATGTATATACATGGGCTTCCCAGGTGACTCAGTGATAAAGAGTCTGCTTGCCAATGCAGGAGATGCACATTCGATCCCTGGGTCTAGAAGATCCCCTGGACGAGGAAATGGCAACCTACTCTAGTATTCTTGCCTAGAAAATTCCATGGACAGAGGAGTCTGGCAGGCTACAGTCCATGGGGTAGCAAAGAAGTGGACATGACTGAGTGATTGAGCATGCATGCATGCATGTATATATACACACACTTATATACACATATATATATGCACACACCTATATACACATATATATATATATACTTTTTCATATTCTTTCCATATGATTTATTGCAAGATATTTAATATAGTTCCTTGTGCTATACAGTAGGATCTTGATTTTTATCCATTCTATATATAATAGTTTGCAGCTAAAGATCCCAAAGTCCTAATTTATCCCACCTCATCCTTCCCCTTTAGTAAACTTAAGTTTGTTTTCTATGTCTATGGGTCCGTTTCTGTTTTGTACACATGTTCACTTGCATCACAATTTAGATTCCACATATAAGTGATATCATA
Organism: Raphicerus campestris; assembly: GCA_006410735.1. Taxonomy (NCBI): domain Eukaryota; kingdom Metazoa; phylum Chordata; class Mammalia; order Artiodactyla; family Bovidae; genus Raphicerus; species Raphicerus campestris. The sequence goes on from SJYW01026404.1 coordinate 474,099, forward strand.
CGATACCTTTTTCTGACTTCCTTCACTTAGGATGATAATCTCTAGGTGCATCTAAGCTGCTGCAAATGGCACGTTTTCATTCCTTTTTATGGCTGAGCAGTATTCTGTTGTATACATATATACCACATCTTCTTTATCCAGCCCTTGTAAGTTGCATTGTTTGCAAATAATTTCTCCCAGCCTTTAGGTTACGTTTTTATTTTGTTTATGGTTTCCTTTGCTATGTAAAGGCTTCTAAGTTTGATTGCTGCCGCTGCTGCTGCTAAGTCACTTCAGTCGCGTCTGACTCTGTGCGCTCTGTGCGACCCCATAGACGGCAGCCCACGAGGCTCTCCCAACCTTGGGATTCTCCAGGCAAGAACACTGGAGTGAGGTGCCATTTCGATTAGGTTCCGTTTATTTTTGCTTTTATATCTACTGCCTTGGCAGACTGACCTAAGAAAAAATTACTACAATTTATGTTGGAATGTTTTGCTTATGTTCCATACTGGGAACTTTATGGTGTCATGTCTTATATTTAAGTTTTTAAGCCATTTTGAAATTATTTTTGTGCAGGGTGTGAAGGAGTGCTCTAATTACATTGATTTACACGCAGAAAGACAGCAATACTTTCTTGGTAAAACAAACAGTGCATTGACTTACATTCTGGCACAAGCTCCTCATCTTATCACTGACTGGTAACAAACAATTTCAGACCCAGTCCTGAACCATGGACCACACTTTGAGTAGCACTTTCCTAAAGAGAGCAGGTGGGGGTCAGAGAAAAAGGGAATGGCATTCATCTTTAAAAGTACGTTACTTGTCAAAGCTGAGCTTTGATGGGAACACACTGCTTAGTGGGGCCAGCAAGGCATTTCCCAAAGCATACTTTTAGGATGTTACTATGTATTACAAACAAAAATGGTCTGGTACCTGAAAGATGTGGTTTACCACTTAACTGCCCAAAGTGAGACAAATTCTCTCTTATGCAGGATGACTCTCTAAGAGTGATATGGAATTGAAGAAACACGTATGGGATCACAGAACCTTTCTTTTCACAAAGCCATGTGATTAGTAGTTCATAAAACATAATTTGGAAAATAGTGATGCGGTTATTTTTTAAGAACCTGCATAAGAGAGGATAGTTAATTCTACATTCTCTTCCAGGCAAGCAAGTTATCATTTAAAACAAAAGAGGGAAAATTGGAGCTGACACAGCAGCCCATGTGGTGCATCTCTGCAAAGGCGGACCCCTAGACCTTAGGGTTGGGCTTGACTTGGTGAAACAGCTCAAAGTCATCCAGGCTATTCCTTTCTGGGAGTGGACCACAGTCTACCTACAGTTATACCATGCCAGGTCAGAAAGGCAGATTTGCTTAAGCAATTTATTAACTGACTGTGGAAAGGAAAAACCCAAAAGGTGTTGCTGAGACATCAGAGCACCAGAAGCATGCTGGCAACACAAACCTTGATGGAACAGCTTTGAAGGGGGCAGCGCTGCATGGATGGAGACCTTCCAGATTTTTTTCAAGGATCAGCATCTAGATTTTGACTTTGTTTTAAAACCAAAATCACCACCATTGTTCATCCAGTAGACCTTTCTGGGCACGTTCCCAGGGCAGTGTTCCTTTAAATATAAATACTTAAAGTGGACCATCTGTGTTGGCTTCACAGAGAAATATCTGCCTCCAGTGTTAAGTGACGAAAACCTCAGTCAAGAGAGTCCTAAGGGAGAGATTACTTCTTAGGAACCTTCACCACCGCCTCGACAGGAACACCAAGGCTCGAGAGAGAAGAGAGGCCTGTTGCTTTAAAAAGTGAATCATCAAAGAATGAGTGGTTGTTCGTTTCTACCAGAAAAGCCAGCCTGGAGACTGAGTTGAGATGCATGCATCTAATAAGAGAATAATGAATGCCCATCCTGACCTGAAATTGAATTATTGGCTGTTATGTATACTTCCTTGATCAAATTATGAGTTTTCCAGAGAGCAGAAACTATCCCCCGAACATGACTTAATGCTGCGCTTGCTGCCNTTTTAATAAGAGGTTAATTACTTTACAATATTGTACTGGTTTTGCCATACATCAGCATGAATCCGCCACAGGTATACACGTGTTCCCCATCTTGAACCCCCCCTCCCTCCTTAGGGAATGGCAATCCAACTCCAATATGCTTGCCTGGGAAATCCCATGGACAGAGGAGCCTGGTAGGCTACAGTCCATGGGGTAGTAAAAGAGTCAGATGTGGCTTAGTGACTACATAACAACAACAATTCTGCCTTGGTTCAGAGCTTGCAGGTAAATATGTTAACACTGTAGATGAATTCGTTTTTAAATGTTAGGTGATCATGGAAGATTATTGGGGTCACTGTTGCCATGAAGGAGGGATTTTCTTTTTGATTGTTTTTGAAATTTCTTCAATTTTATTTCCAAACACTTATATGAATATATTCGATCGTTTTGAGGAAACCGTGGATGAAATCATAATCAGTTCCATGGTATTGCATCCAGAGCACTTATTTTATCCACTGAGAGATGACTAAGAAGGAAGAGCAAATTTTCCTGCTATTAAAAAATTCAGGTGTGATCCTCAGTAAATTTAAAAAAAGGAAATTTTTAAAAAGAGGTTTGATAATCTTCAAATGCTTTGCAGTAGCCACTATCAATTATTGAAACAATAGCTAGAAATTACTAAATATGTTTTTAGATTTTATGATTTCAAGAGCCTTTAAGTGACATACTTAAAAATTATACAAAAATGGATAATTGGGAAAAAATATCCTACAGCCATGCAGGGAAATTTGTATTCAAATTTAGTAGGCATCTACTAAAGGTCTGCCAATGAGCATTTAGTATTCATCTAAGTGTTGTGAGAGTTGGACCACAAAGAAAGCTGAGTGCCAGAGAATTGATGCTTTTGAACTGTGGTGTTGGAGAAGACTCTTGAGAGTCCCTTGGACTGCAAGGATATCAAAACCAGTCAATCCTAAAGGAAATCAGTCCTGAATATTCATTGGAAGGACTGATGCTGAAGCTGAAACACCAATACTTTGGCCACTTTATGTGACGAATTGACTCATTTGAAAAGACCCTGATGCTGAGAAATATTGAAGGCAAGAGGAGAAGGGGGCGACAGAGGGTGAGATGGTTTGATGGCATCACAGACTCAATGAACATGAGTTTGAGCAAGTTCCCGGAGTTGGTGATGACAGGGAAACCTGCCATGCTGCAGTCCATGGGGTTGCAAAGAGTCAGACATGACTGAGTGACTGAACAGACTGAAGTGTTGTGAGAGATATGTGGATGATTAGGACAGAGTTCCTGTTCGCAAAAAGCTTACAGTTTAACAGTTATATAGACAACTAACTATACTATTAGTCAGGCCCCATCAGACTATAATAGGGGTGCAAGCAGTATGCTATGGGAAGTCAAAGGAAGGTTTGTATGCATGCTAAGTCGCTTCAGTCATGTCCAACTCTTTGTGACCCTATGGATTGTAGCTCCTCTGTCCATGGGATTCTCCAGGCAAGAATACTGGAATGAGTTGCCACTTGCTACTCCAGGGGATCTTCTCAATCCAGAAATGGGGTCGAACTTGAACCTCTTGTGTCTGGCAGGAGACACTGGCTCCACCTGGGAAGGAGAGCTAATTCCAATCTGAATGACTCAGAGTATTGGAGGAAGAAATGAAATCATCAAAATTCTCTTTTTTTATCAAGATTTTTTTATCAAAGTGGGAAAGTGAGGATGGGGGACTGGACCTTAAAAAACTTTCAGACTAAATTAAAAAAGAGAGAGAAAGACATTCAAAGGTACACAATATATTCAAGGTCAGCCCGGCATGGTGGAAGCCTAGGCATTTGGAAGAGTATAATGAGAGCTCATGCTAAAGAGAGAAAATAAATCTTTAAATATGAGATATTTAAAACCATCACAGTGTGAATATTTGAAAGATTTTGGATAAGTTCATGATTTGCTTTATCCTGAATCTGTAAAGATATTTGTAGAAATACGTTCATCTAAAATAAGAAAGGTGTGCTATTTAACATAATAAAAAGCAAGTTGGGCTATTGCTTATGCTAAAATGTTTTAAGCAGAGATAAAATATGAATGTTTGCTCCTCCTGAAATATTGCTAAGTGCTACTGATACTATGCTAGAAAGGTACAAAAAGTTTGCAGCTGTTGGTGGGTATTCTTTTTTTGCTTATCTATTCATTTTAGGTATGAACACTATGTTTTGAGTCAAGACAGAATAAAATCTCATTATTTTTCTGTAATAACATCTGCAAAAGACTTTGGAAAAAGAGATTTTCAGGGTTTCTTTTTTATACTTTTCAACTCATACTAAAGACTGCTAGAAAACAGTGAATGATATAGATCTGCTTTTTTTATTTTTTAAATATAAATTTATTTATTTTAATTGGAGGTTAATTATTGATTTTGCCATACATCAACATGAATCTGCAACAGGTATACACATGTTCCCCATCCTGAACCTCCCTCCCTCCTTCCTCCCTGTACCATCCCTCTGGGTCGTCCCAGTGCACCAGCCCCAAGCATTCAGTATCATGCATCGAACCTGGACTGGCGATTCATTTCATATATGATATTATACATGTTTCAATGCCATTCTCCCATATCATCCCACCTTCTCCCTCTCCCACAGAGTCCAAAAGACTATTCTTTTCATCTGTGTCTCTTTTGCTGTCTCACATACAGGGCTATCATTACCATCTTCCTAAATTCCATAAATATGTGTTAGTATACTGTATTGGTGTTTTTCTTTCTGGCTTACTAGATCTGCTTTTAAAGCCAAAGAATAAGATTAATGAAGGACATTGACTTGTTCCTCATTATATACCAATCTTACAAATATTGCCACTCACTGAAAAACTACCTTATTACTAACAGAGCATTATGAGATGAAAACAAATATACAAAATTCCAATCAACTATTGGCCATGCATCAAGCTCCAGGGGTTGACATAATCCCAGGCTTAACTTCAGATGGAGTGTGTGATCCTTCTAAGACATCTCAGCCCTGTCTTAGAGAAGAGGAAAATGTCTGGATATTTGTGAATTTAGTACTTTAAAGACTGGTGTAGGATGAAAAGAGTGTCATATGAAAGGGTCTTATATTACTCAATTTTCAATATCTCTTTTCAATCAACATATATATAATGCCATCTCCAACATATATGACAACAGTTCTGGTGAGGACCTACAGAATAATTTGATGCTTGATATTTTGTACCTGGGGCATCCTTATTCCAGATTTGGGCTAAGTGACATTCAGGTGAATATGTCATTACCTTGTTCTTAGATCATGAGTAGAGTAGATTTGACACAAGAGTCTATGAGTTTAGTCTGGGACTTGCTCGACTTAACACCCCCATACTCCTCCATTGGAGACAGAGCCAAAGAAATATATACCTACTCTACTAATATTTTATATTCATAACTCTTTTCTCAAATGTAGTGGCTTATAAAAGAAGAAGAAGGTGGGAAGAAGATGTGTTAGCAGTTATGTGCCACCCTCTCTGCTTCCATCTAAAGCCAAGGGACATGTACCTGTCATAACATTTCTGTCACTGTTAGAAAATTAGTCAAGGAATCCAATAATCTTTTTCAGTGACACTTCAGTGTTAATAATTAGAAAGATATCGCTAAGAGCCAAGAGTTTCCAGAAGACTCAGTTTCTGGCTGCTGAAAGAAATGTATGACCACAGTAATTGTTCCTGGTATGTGGTCGCTTCTTGGACAATATACATTATCTGCCATTTAAAATTCAAAATTAAGATTGCCCTTTGTCAGATTAATTGCCTTGTTTTTGGGATATCAAATGTTCTCTGGTACTTTTTCAGAGTAGTTACTGAAGTCTCTATGAGTACTTTTTAGGGCTTTTTACTGAGGGCTAACTAATTTCTTTTTTGCCATTTGTACTTTAGTATTTACAATTTAATTCTAAATAATTTTCCATCAGGATCCTTTATAAAGTTTCTGAAGACCCCAGTGTCTTCTGAGAAGCTTCCACATTTGCTTTCCTTTTAATAAACAAAATGCTATATACTTTGAATAATATAGTGTGGAGAAATGGCTCCAAATTACAAGTAAAACACAAGTAATGGTGGAAAGTTGAAATTACTAAGTACCAAGACCAGAAACATCAGATACACTGAGCAGAAAGGCAAAGGATGCAAAAGTTCTGAGGTCTATTGCAACATAATCCAGAAATTCTGAGTTTGTAGGTAGCGACATTCCTCAAGAAAAGTTACTAGCTTTAAATTACAAGACTCTATCTTTAAGAAGGGGACGACAGAGGATGAGATGGCTAGATGGCATCAATGACTTGATGGATGTGAATCTGAGTGAACTCCGGGAGTTGGTGATGGACAGGGAGGCCTGGCGTGCTGCAATTCATGGGATCGCAAAGAGTCGAGTCGGACACGACTGTGACTGAACTGAATTAATCTTTAAAGGTGGGAGGCTGATATCCCAAGCCAAAACTCTCTGTATAAGGCAAAAGGCTTATCCTTAAGAAAAAGGAGTTTGGACCCCAGCCAACAAGTGGGAAAGGACTTCTTTCTTCTTTCTTAAAGCAAGGAATTTGGACAATTCATGAATTTACATCACAGTAGGTAGTTACCTACATTTCAAAGCAAGGCCAACCCTGGAGTGAGGTCCTGGATACTGGTTTAATTTTCCACTTCATGCTTTCCCTTTTTTTTTTTTTTTTTTTTTACTAGAACTCATAAGGTTTGTTTACTCATCCACTTTCACAGACTATTAATCATGTGAAGCATTGGATACTTTGTTTGGATACACTCTCAAACAGAAAATTTCAAGAAAGAGCTACCCAAAAAAAAAAAGAGAGAGAGAGAGAGAGAGAGAGAGAGAGAGAGAGTGTAGTGGGAAGGACGGATGCCTTACATGGCCACATAGCTAAAGGTCATATAAGTGCTGCCTGTCCAGCGCACCCTCTAATCACAGGGCGCCTCCTCAACAGGCTCACGCAACTAGCATGATAAGAATTGTGAATTGACAACTGACATCATACAAATGACCTATGCCGAGGCAATTCTGTTCTGAAGGAGCGAGTCCAACCCTGCTAGTACATTAGAATCACCTAGGAACTTTTCAAATTAAAAAAACAAAAACAAAAAAACATATCAAGAATCAGCCACAAGAGACCTTGCAGGGTTTTCATTTGGACAAGTTATTGTTTACTTGATTTTGGTCTGATGCTGGGTTCAGACACCACTATTATTTAAAAGGTCCTCAGATAATTCAAGGGTGGAATCAAGGTTGAGAATCACTGAAATAATCTAAGCAATATTACTGAAAGTAGGGTCCACAGCCTTAGTGCTGACCCATGAACTTGTCATTAGGCACATTTTTTGTTTAGTTCAGCTGACATTATTTTTCACAGCAAGATAACAATACTTTCTTTAGTTGATGTATAGTTGATTTACAGTGTTGTGTTAGTTTCTGATGTATAGGAAAGTGATTCAGTTTTATGGATATATGTGTATGTATATATATGTATATGTATGCATGTATGTATATGTATGTATGTATATACATGGGCTTCCCAGGTGACTCAGTGATAAAGAGTCTGCTTGCCAATGCAGGAGATGCACATTCGATCCCTGGGTCTAGAAGATCCCCTGGACGAGGAAATGGCAACCTACTCTAGTATTCTTGCCTAGAAAATTCCATGGACAGAGGAGTCTGGCAGGCTACAGTCCATGGGGTAGCAAAGAAGTGGACATGACTGAGTGATTGAGCATGCATGCATGCATGTATATATACACACACTTATATACACATATATATATGCACACACCTATATACACATATATATATATATACTTTTTCATATTCTTTCCATATGATTTATTGCAAGATATTTAATATAGTTCCTTGTGCTATACAGTAGGATCTTGATTTTTATCCATTCTATATATAATAGTTTGCAGCTAAAGATCCCAAAGTCCTAATTTATCCCACCTCATCCTTCCCCTTTAGTAAACTTAAGTTTGTTTTCTATGTCTATGGGTCCGTTTCTGTTTTGTACACATGTTCACTTGCATCACAATTTAGATTCCACATATAAGTGATATCATACGATACCTTTTTCTGACTTCCTTCACTTAGGATGATAATCTCTAGGTGCATCTAAGCTGCTGCAAATGGCACGTTTTCATTCCTTTTTATGGCTGAGCAGTATTCTGTTGTATACATATATACCACATCTTCTTTATCCAGCCCTTGTAAGTTGCATTGTTTGCAAATAATTTCTCCCAGCCTTTAGGTTACGTTTTTATTTTGTTTATGGTTTCCTTTGCTATGTAAAGGCTTCTAAGTTTGATTGCTGCCGCTGCTGCTGCTAAGTCACTTCAGTCGCGTCTGACTCTGTGCGCTCTGTGCGACCCCATAGACGGCAGCCCACGAGGCTCTCCCAACCTTGGGATTCTCCAGGCAAGAACACTGGAGTGAGGTGCCATTTCGATTAGGTTCCGTTTATTTTTGCTTTTATATCTACTGCCTTGGCAGACTGACCTAAGAAAAAATTACTACAATTTATGTTGGAATGTTTTGCTTATGTTCCATACTGGGAACTTTATGGTGTCATGTCTTATATTTAAGTTTTTAAGCCATTTTGAAATTATTTTTGTGCAGGGTGTGAAGGAGTGCTCTAATTACATTGATTTACACGCAGAAAGACAGCAATACTTTCTTGGTAAAACAAACAGTGCATTGACTTACATTCTGGCACAAGCTCCTCATCTTATCACTGACTGGTAACAAACAATTTCAGACCCAGTCCTGAACCATGGACCACACTTTGAGTAGCACTTTCCTAAAGAGAGCAGGTGGGGGTCAGAGAAAAAGGGAATGGCATTCATCTTTAAAAGTACGTTACTTGTCAAAGCTGAGCTTTGATGGGAACACACTGCTTAGTGGGGCCAGCAAGGCATTTCCCAAAGCATACTTTTAGGATGTTACTATGTATTACAAACAAAAATGGTCTGGTACCTGAAAGATGTGGTTTACCACTTAACTGCCCAAAGTGAGACAAATTCTCTCTTATGCAGGATGACTCTCTAAGAGTGATATGGAATTGAAGAAACACGTATGGGATCACAGAACCTTTCTTTTCACAAAGCCATGTGATTAGTAGTTCATAAAACATAATTTGGAAAATAGTGATGCGGTTATTTTTTAAGAACCTGCATAAGAGAGGATAGTTAATTCTACATTCTCTTCCAGGCAAGCAAGTTATCATTTAAAACAAAAGAGGGAAAATTGGAGCTGACACAGCAGCCCATGTGGTGCATCTCTGCAAAGGCGGACCCCTAGACCTTAGGGTTGGGCTTGACTTGGTGAAACAGCTCAAAGTCATCCAGGCTATTCCTTTCTGGGAGTGGACCACAGTCTACCTACAGTTATACCATGCCAGGTCAGAAAGGCAGATTTGCTTAAGCAATTTATTAACTGACTGTGGAAAGGAAAAACCCAAAAGGTGTTGCTGAGACATCAGAGCACCAGAAGCATGCTGGCAACACAAACCTTGATGGAACAGCTTTGAAGGGGGCAGCGCTGCATGGATGGAGACCTTCCAGATTTTTTTCAAGGATCAGCATCTAGATTTTGACTTTGTTTTAAAACCAAAATCACCACCATTGTTCATCCAGTAGACCTTTCTGGGCACGTTCCCAGGGCAGTGTTCCTTTAAATATAAATACTTAAAGTGGACCATCTGTGTTGGCTTCACAGAGAAATATCTGCCTCCAGTGTTAAGTGACGAAAACCTCAGTCAAGAGAGTCCTAAGGGAGAGATTACTTCTTAGGAACCTTCACCACCGCCTCGACAGGAACACCAAGGCTCGAGAGAGAAGAGAGGCCTGTTGCTTTAAAAAGTGAATCATCAAAGAATGAGTGGTTGTTCGTTTCTACCAGAAAAGCCAGCCTGGAGACTGAGTTGAGATGCATGCATCTAATAAGAGAATAATGAATGCCCATCCTGACCTGAAATTGAATTATTGGCTGTTATGTATACTTCCTTGATCAAATTATGAGTTTTCCAGAGAGCAGAAACTATCCCCCGAACATGACTTAATGCTGCGCTTGCTGCCATAAGGAGGGGAAATAGGAG
>SJYW01026404.1:485421-503546 GCA_006410735.1 Raphicerus campestris
AAAAAAAAAAAAAAAAACCCCTTCTTGCCCAAATGCTCATGTCTGGCCTCAGACACAAGATGAACATTTAAAACAGCTGAGGAAAATCCCCACAGCCCTGTCAGCACTGAGAACAGGAAATACGTACAGTTTTACCACCATAACAGCTTGTGATCTTATCACTTCTATAAAACTGAAAACATTTTAAATGTAATGTGTAGAACTGAACTTTGTAAAATGGTTACTTGTATTTTAAATAGAAAGTTATATACACCATGCTTGCCCAGGGACCATATTTTGAGAAGCTTTGCTTAAGAAAAAAGGAAAGACTAAACATAGACACCTATAAATCATGTGGATAAGAGCAAGACCCTAAGACATGAGAGCTGTGTAAGAAAAAAACTAAAATTTTTAATGAATGGTAGAAACAAGAAAGTGGATAGTGGCTAAACTAACTTTTAATTATCAGTACAGATTTCAACACCTTCTGCAGTCCCCCAATCCAAATATCAGTTGCTATGCCCTGGTCTCTAGGATGAGAAGTGATTGTGAACTAGGATATCTGAGAAAAAGCAACATGACTGGGCATTATCACTGGTGATGTGAAATTGAGTGATGACCTTCCTTCTTTCTCCAAATAATTAAAAGTGCACTACTCAGAGCAGAGGAACAAGACGCACAATCTGCTGAAGAGGAACTGTGCCTCAGACCTCAAAAGAAACATTTAGAATTGGCTAAGTGAAACTTTCTGTAAAATAATAACTGTAGATAACTGCTTTGTCTGTCCTCCCTTCGTGTATCTGGCCTATTGGGGAGTCATAGATGCCAGAGATAATGAAAGTTAGGAACATGATTAGATATGGTATGTATACAGAATACCTCTTTCTAAAATAAAAATTCTGATGGAACATTCTCCCTAGAAGAATTAACCAGGTAAAGACTTTCTAAAAGTATTTGATTACTGAACTGTAGTCAGCTCTTAGATACAGTTGCTGGACAGGTTTCCTTGAAATATTGTAAGCTATTTGACTCTGAAGATTTTCAAAAGTGAAAGTAGCAAGCACATTGCCTGGCAAATGATAAATGCTGTATAACTACTTGCTTAATAAATATCGGATGAACTCAATACATTCAAGACATAGTTCTAAGTGTTCCAGAGGATATAGAAGTAAACCCCAGACTTCAATAATTTTCTGGCGTTGTTGTGGTAGAGTGGGGTGACAAGGGGCAGAGACATAAATAAAACAAGTTACTAACCAAAAAGCAGAAGTATGTGCTTGAATGGAAGTATAAATGGGGATTTTAAAAGGAGTTAGAACAACATTGTTGAGTTAAACACTAAAGTTTCCATGAAGAACTGGAAATTTGAAAGACGTCTTCATAAATAAGCAAGACTGCTATGCAAAACAAACAAACAAAAAGATATTCCAAGCTGGGCAACAAAGTGAGCAAAAGCTATTTGTTGAGGGAGACAAAGTCAATATGAATGGTATGGAGCTCAGTTGGCTGGAGTTCTTGGCACATGAGAACACTGAAAGACAAAATTTTAAATGTTGATGGCACTCTATTTAAGGAAGCCATTGATTGCTAGGCTATGTATTTTGTAATTTGTTGGGCAAAAGGAAGCCATTAGTGTTTTTTAAAGATTTCATTTAAAGGAAAAAGATAAAGGAAGAGATAGATAAATTAAGCAATAAGCCCCTGAACTACACTAAAAGCAATGCAATTTAAAGAATAATATGATTATGAAAAATAATGCAGTTGCAGAAAGTAGTAATAATAAGAATGTTGGTTATTAAGTGCTTGTGTACTACACACTATGCTAAATAAATTATATAAGGTGGCTCAATTCTCACATTGACTCTCTAAGTTAGGTACTATGATTATTCTCATTTATCAATGAGAAATTAAAGAATTTGAGAAATTTAATGATACACCTAAAGTTGCACAGCTCTTAATTAAAAGAGCAAGAATTTAAACTTAAGTAATTCTGACTCCTAAACATATGTTTTTTCCCCCATAGTACACTATCTTCCCCTTAGGAACCAGTTTGGAAGTGGAAAATAAATGACAAAGAGTCAATGCCTCCAAGACTTTGAGACAACCTGGGAAAACATGGATGAGCTTAACAGCAATGAAGAAGTCAGGAGTAAAAACTGGTTTGAAGTTTCAAGGGATGATGATTTTTGTATAAGATACATTGATGTTTATAGTCAAATGATTTTATTTACTGAAAGTATTTCATTGAATAAATACTGAGCACTTACTTGTGTTTTCTACAGTCCTTGGTGCTGTTTTAAGGCAAGTAACAAAATATATAAGAAAAAAATATATAAATATATATATAACAAAATATATAACAAAGTATACAAGAATCCTTGTTCTCTTGGACTTTGCATTCTAGTATAGAAAATACATGAAAACAAAATAAGTAATAATCAAAGAGTATGTTAGTTATAACTGGAAATGAGTAAAATAAATACTAAAGGGAGATAGGCAGTGTTAGAGGTGAGCTGCAGTTTTAAATAGGAAGATAAGGGAAAGAAAGCCTCATGAAAAGGTTCCACTTGGGTAAAGATCTGAAGGAGGCAAGAAAGTAAAGCACATACATAAGTAAGTTAAAGCATTTCAGGCACAGGAAACTGCCAATTCAAATGCTTTGAGATGAAAATATTATTGGTCTGTTCACCTCACAGCAAGAATGATAGAATTGCTAGAGCAGAGTTCAAAGGGGAGAATCATAGAAGGTGAGGTCAGAAGAGTAACTAGGAGCCAGATCGTATAGGTGAGATAGGCTGTTTGTTGTAAGGACTTTTATTTTTTCTCATAGTGAGATGAAAATACATTAGGAGATTTTTTATCAAAGACACAACATGATCTGACAAGATACGCCATATTTCATTTTATTTTAGTACATATAATGTTTCAGTTCAGTTCAGTTCCGTCACTCAGTCGTGTCCGACTCTTTGTGACTCCATGAATCGCAGCTTGCCAGGCCTCCCTGTTCATCACCATCTCTCGGAGTTCACTCAGACTCACGTCCATCAAGTCTGTGATGCCATCCAGCCATCTCATCCTCGGTCGGCCCCTTCTCCTCCTGCCCCTAATCCCTCCCAGCGTCAGAGTCTTTTCCAATGAGTCAACACTTCTCATGAGGTGGCCAAAGTACTGGAGTTTCAGCTTTAGCATCAGTCCTTCCAAAGAAATCCCAGGGCTGATCTCCTTCAGAATGGACTCGTTTGATCTCCTTTCAGTCCAACGGACTCTCAAGATTCTTCTCCAACACCACAGTTCAAAAGCATCAATTCTTTGGTGCTCAGCCTTCTTCACAGTCCAACTCTCACATCCATACGTGATCACAGGAAAAACCATAGCCTTGACTAGACAGACCTTAGTCGGCAAAGTAATGTCTCTGCTTTTGAATATGCTATCCAGGCTGATCATAACTTTTCTTCCAAAGAGCAAGTGTCTTTTAATTTCATGGTTGCAGTCACCATCTGCAGTGATTTTGGAGCCCAGAAAAATAAAGTCTGACACTCGGATGCCATGATCTTTGTTTTCTGAATGTTGAGCTTTAAGGCAACTTTTCCACTCTCCACTTTCACTTTCATCAAGAGGCTTTTTAGTTCCTCTTCACTTTCTGCCATAAGGGTGGTGTCATCTGCATATCTGAGTTCACTGATATTTCTCCCAGCAATCTTGATTCCAGCTTGTGTTTCTTCCAAGCCAGCGTTTCTCATGATGTGCTCTGCATATAAGTTAAATAAGCAGGGTGACAATATACAGCCTTGACATACTCCTTTTCCTATTTGGAACATTATACAACAGTCTATAATAGCACCTATAGGTCCTACAGGACCTATCTTTATGTCCTCATCCAGGATCAATTCCCAGAAATAAGAGCTTCAAAAGCAAAAATCTGTCAACATTTTAAGATGGTAAGTATAATTAGACTGCTCTTTAGTCAATCTAGGAAACTAAAATATTCACTAGGAATGTATAAAATAGTGCATTTGTACACATCCTTGAAGGAAGTGGATTTTGTATAAATAAATATTGCTTCATTTTCATAAGTTGAATTCTGAGATGATGACAAAATGTCCAAAAGAAGTGTTATATATTTGGGAAGAGAGCTACTGCTCAGGATTGACATGTAGATTTAAAAGTCATTAACTGTGATAGGAGAGGTGAATGTTCATTAGAGGTTACTAGATATATATTTTTTAACTTCTGATTTCTAAGCAGTGACATTAGCAGGTGATGATTTCTATATATGGGCTTCTCCAGTGGCTCAGTGAATAAAGAACCCACTTTCAATGCATTTGGCACAGGAGATGCAAGTTCAACTCCTGGGCTGGGAAGATCCCTTGGAGAAGGGTATGACAACCCACTCCAGTATTCTTGTCTGGAGAAGCCCATGGACAGAGGAGCCTGATGGGATACAATCCATAGGGTTGAAGAGTTGGACACAATTAAACATACACACACACATGACTTTTATACATAAATAATTAAAAGGAGGTTGAAAAACCAGGGTTTGTGATTTTTTGGTCTTCCACCTATTTTTGCCTGCCACATAATCAAAGTCACTACCTGTGAAAATATTTCAAAGATATATTTCAGTTTGGGGGCTAACAATCTAATTTTAACCACTCTTTTAGCATCAACTTTTATTCTTAGTCATGCTTCTCTGTGTTTTATGACACCATCTCTATATTTCCTTATATGAGACATCTGAAGTGTTTAACCTCATCAATCTGCATGCCTAGTTCATATCATTCATCANACAGTCCAACTCTCACATCCATACGTGATCACAGGAAAAACCATAGCCTTGACTAGACAGACCTTAGTCGGCAAAGTAATGTCTCTGCTTTTGAATATGCTATCCAGGCTGATCATAACTTTTCTTCCAAAGAGCAAGTGTCTTTTAATTTCATGGTTGCAGTCACCATCTGCAGTGATTTTGGAGCCCAGAAAAATAAAGTCTGACACTCGGATGCCATGATCTTTGTTTTCTGAATGTTGAGCTTTAAGGCAACTTTTCCACTCTCCACTTTCACTTTCATCAAGAGGCTTTTTAGTTCCTCTTCACTTTCTGCCATAAGGGTGGTGTCATCTGCATATCTGAGTTCACTGATATTTCTCCCAGCAATCTTGATTCCAGCTTGTGTTTCTTCCAAGCCAGCGTTTCTCATGATGTGCTCTGCATATAAGTTAAATAAGCAGGGTGACAATATACAGCCTTGACATACTCCTTTTCCTATTTGGAACATTATACAACAGTCTATAATAGCACCTATAGGTCCTACAGGACCTATCTTTATGTCCTCATCCAGGATCAATTCCCAGAAATAAGAGCTTCAAAAGCAAAAATCTGTCAACATTTTAAGATGGTAAGTATAATTAGACTGCTCTTTAGTCAATCTAGGAAACTAAAATATTCACTAGGAATGTATAAAATAGTGCATTTGTACACATCCTTGAAGGAAGTGGATTTTGTATAAATAAATATTGCTTCATTTTCATAAGTTGAATTCTGAGATGATGACAAAATGTCCAAAAGAAGTGTTATATATTTGGGAAGAGAGCTACTGCTCAGGATTGACATGTAGATTTAAAAGTCATTAACTGTGATAGGAGAGGTGAATGTTCATTAGAGGTTACTAGATATATATTTTTTAACTTCTGATTTCTAAGCAGTGACATTAGCAGGTGATGATTTCTATATATGGGCTTCTCCAGTGGCTCAGTGAATAAAGAACCCACTTTCAATGCATTTGGCACAGGAGATGCAAGTTCAACTCCTGGGCTGGGAAGATCCCTTGGAGAAGGGTATGACAACCCACTCCAGTATTCTTGTCTGGAGAAGCCCATGGACAGAGGAGCCTGATGGGATACAATCCATAGGGTTGAAGAGTTGGACACAATTAAACATACACACACACATGACTTTTATACATAAATAATTAAAAGGAGGTTGAAAAACCAGGGTTTGTGATTTTTTGGTCTTCCACCTATTTTTGCCTGCCACATAATCAAAGTCACTACCTGTGAAAATATTTCAAAGATATATTTCAGTTTGGGGGCTAACAATCTAATTTTAACCACTCTTTTAGCATCAACTTTTATTCTTAGTCATGCTTCTCTGTGTTTTATGACACCATCTCTATATTTCCTTATATGAGACATCTGAAGTGTTTAACCTCATCAATCTGCATGCCTAGTTCATATCATTCATCAGGATGTTTAATTAAAGTATGCACCATAGCTTGAACAAAATGTGCTGTTCTACTTACCAGGCAATTGAGGCAAAATAATAACAATAATAATTCCTTCAGGGGCTGAATCAAGCCTACTTCAAGCCACATGGATCTGATAATCCAAAGCAGTATGTTTAATAATTCCTATTTCATTTCTGTTCTTCCCTCATATCTTTAAATTCAGTTACTTCCTCCTGGATTTCATCAGCCTTGAGGTAACTATTCATGCCACTAAGCTAAATTTTGTTTTAGAACAAAGATCGTGGACCTAATTGGGTCAACTTTCTGGAAATTTTGAATCTTTGTACTGGTGTTGTCTTGCATTGCATAATTGAAAAGTGTCTTAATAATCCATGTTAATGGAAGTATTTAAAGAGTGGCTAGCTGCCCACTTATTTTCAGACATCTGGGAGATATTTGAACCAAATCAGTGGCCTCTAAATGATGGCTCAAGGACAAATGCTGGGTTAGCTATATATTAATCATATACAGACCTTTCAAAAATACAAATTCCAGGCCTTAAATACTGACTCAGAATTTCTGGGGGAAACACCAAGAAGTCTAAGGAAAGCTATAATTTTTTTTTTTTAACTTCCCCAGGTGAGTCTGACAATCAGCGAAGTTTGTGGTCTACATCAGAGCCTCTCAAATGTTAACATGCCTAAGAATATTTGTGGTTCTTCTTAAATTGCTGATTGTTATGCAGCAAGTCCCAGGTGGGGCTTGATATTCTTCTGCATTTCTAATAAACTTTAAAGTAATGCTGATTCATATATCATATCTGTCTCTTATACACATCTCATGTTAATGGAAGTATTTAAAGAGTGGCTAGCTGCCCACTTATTTTCAGACATCTGGGAGATATTTGAACCAAATCAGTGGCCTCTAAATGATGGCTCAAGGACAAATGCTGGGTTAGCTATATATTAATCATATACAGACCTTTCAAAAATACAAATTCCAGGCCTTAAATACTGACTCAGAATTTCTGGGGGAAACACCAAGAAGTCTAAGGAAAGCTATAATTTTTTTTTTTTAACTTCCCCAGGTGAGTCTGACAATCAGCGAAGTTTGTGGTCTACATCAGAGCCTCTCAAATGTTAACATGCCTAAGAATATTTGTGGTTCTTCTTAAATTGCTGATTGTTATGCAGCAAGTCCCAGGTGGGGCTTGATATTCTTCTGCATTTCTAATAAACTTTAAAGTAATGCTGATTCATATATCATATTTTGAGTAGTAAGGAGCTAGATTACCTCTCAGATTCCTTCTAGCTATACTCTCTTGTGATTCTAAAGTGCCTTATGGAACTTGTATCTATATGTCAGAACTTTCCATTAATGGTAATAGATTTTTCTACACATAAGCTTTTTTTGTTTTTACAAAAACAAGATTTTTTTAAATAAAATTTTAATTGAATTAAATTTTTAATTAATTGTTTACATTTATTATTTTTGCAAGACAATAATTGGCTTACTTTTTTTTTTTAATTTGCAGTTCTGACTTTGTTTTCAACACATAACTGAGAAAGTCCCAGGAAGCTGACCCATCCAAATCAATCATCTCTGAAGAGTTGTAGACACACTAAGTACTAGAGTAAACCTTTCCTCTATGTAAGCCAAAAAAGAGAAAAACAACCTGCCAAACACCAGTAAAGAGATGACTACCATCGTATGGGAATTTGAAGAGCTTCTATATGGCACATTCATGATCCAAATGGGAGAGGATGAGTCATCATCATGTCTCAGAAGGCCTTTTAACTGAGTAACAAGAAGGGGAAATTATAACAGCTTGTCATCTGTGCTTGCACATTAGACTTCCATGTAGTTAATGTAGACAAATTCAAAGCATACATGCAGATAGTTCTTTGAAAAGCTCCCAAATCATGTCTAGGAGCTCTGACCAATGCAATAAAAAGGAGGTTATTCTATATTCAGTTTCTCCAGCCCATCGGTGACCAATCTTTCAGAAAGAGCAGCAGTAGATTGTAGATTTAGATTTTTAATCACCATTTAGCAAAGGCAGCTTCCCTAGAAACAAACATGACTGCTAATGACACCTGTTATGAGATCAATAGAGACAATACAGATTTCCGATACTTTATCTATGCTGTGACATACACTGTCATTCTTGTGCCAGGTCTCATAGGGAACATATTAGCCTTGTGGGTATTTTATGGCTATATGAAAGAAACCAAACGGGCTGTGATATTCATGATAAACCTGGCCATTGCTGACTTACTACAAGTCCTCTCCTTGCCCCTGAGGATCTTTTACTATTTGAATCATGACTGGCCATTCGGCTCTGGCCTCTGCATGTTTTGTTTCTATCTGAAATATGTCAACATGTATGCAAGCATCTACTTCTTGGTCTGCATCAGTGTGCGAAGATTTTGGTTTCTCCTATACCCCTTTCGCTTCCATGACTGTAAACAGAAGTATGACCTATACATCAGCATTTCTGGCTGGTTGATAATCTGCCTTGCCTGTCTGCTATTTCCTCTCCTCAGACGAAATGATGACACCCCTAGCCACAGAACCAAATGCTTTGTGGATCTTCCTACCAGGAATGTCAATCTAGCTCAGTCTGTTGTCATGATGACCATTGGCGAATTGATTGGGTTTATCACTCCTCTTCTGATCGTCCTGTTTTGCACCTGGAAAACAGTTTTATCACTGCAAGATAAATATCCTGTTGCACAAGACCTTGGAGAGAAAAAGAAAGCCTTGAAGATGATTCTAACCTGTGCAGGAGTTTTCCTAATTTGCTTTGCACCTTATCACTTCAGTTTTCCTTTAGATTTCCTGGTCAAGTCCAATGAAATTAAAAGCTGCCTAGCCAGAAGGGTGATTCTAATATTTCATTCTGTTGCCTTGTGTCTTGCTAGTCTGAATTCCTGCCTTGACCCAATCATATACTACTTTACCACTGATGAGTTCAGAAGACGGCTTTCAAGACAAGATTTGCATGATAACATAAAACTCCATGCAAAATCACTTGTGAGCAACCATACCACATCTATCTTGTCAACTGAATTATGTTAAATTAAAAAAAATGGATGTGGACTGAAGTATATTATTACATATTTGCAATACTCTTAGCTACTGGGAAGTAATCACAGCAAGCACTCAAAGCTCTTCAGTTATGCTCTATCTTATCTATATGAAGATTCCACATCTTCATAACACAATCTATTTAGAGCATTATATTCCACTATCATCAATGGTGAGATGTCATACTGTATGCACATGCTTTCAGCAGGAGTCAGTAGTTTTATCTGTGAACCTAAGACACAGAGAGACAATTAACTTGAACTCATTTTAAGCACTTGGTTTTCTTACAATGGATACTGAATTTCTTTGTGTTTAGAAACAATGTAGTTGTCTATTTATACTAGTAATCACAGTTTATATCCCAATATCATGTTTTAGTTGTCTTTAAGTAGGATAGGCAATATATTATTTTGTGAACCAGTGTTATAAACACGGACCATTTTGATCTCCTATATGTGATTATACTCATGAGTGTTAATACTAAAATAGCTATTTCCTTCATTTAAGTATTAAGTATGAAAAAGCATCTCTATTAATAGAATGAAAATCTGAACTCAGGCCTCTGATATGTTTAAAATAAGAACAAGAAACTAATTCACATACTGTCTATGACTGTATAAATCGCCATATTTAAACTATCCAGGACAGGTAGCTTGTCAAAGTTCATATAATGTGACCCACATTGTCTTTAAAGGTCCAAGAGAAAGCAGATATGTGATAATCACAGTTCTGATTTTCTTAAACTATTTCCAGACAGCACCTCTGAAGATGTATATATCCTGTCTCTTATACACATCTCNCTTGTATCTATATGTCAGAACTTTCCATTAATGGTAATAGATTTTTCTACACATAAGCTTTTTTTGTTTTTACAAAAACAAGATTTTTTTAAATAAAATTTTAATTGAATTAAATTTTTAATTAATTGTTTACATTTATTATTTTTGCAAGACAATAATTGGCTTACTTTTTTTTTTTAATTTGCAGTTCTGACTTTGTTTTCAACACATAACTGAGAAAGTCCCAGGAAGCTGACCCATCCAAATCAATCATCTCTGAAGAGTTGTAGACACACTAAGTACTAGAGTAAACCTTTCCTCTATGTAAGCCAAAAAAGAGAAAAACAACCTGCCAAACACCAGTAAAGAGATGACTACCATCGTATGGGAATTTGAAGAGCTTCTATATGGCACATTCATGATCCAAATGGGAGAGGATGAGTCATCATCATGTCTCAGAAGGCCTTTTAACTGAGTAACAAGAAGGGGAAATTATAACAGCTTGTCATCTGTGCTTGCACATTAGACTTCCATGTAGTTAATGTAGACAAATTCAAAGCATACATGCAGATAGTTCTTTGAAAAGCTCCCAAATCATGTCTAGGAGCTCTGACCAATGCAATAAAAAGGAGGTTATTCTATATTCAGTTTCTCCAGCCCATCGGTGACCAATCTTTCAGAAAGAGCAGCAGTAGATTGTAGATTTAGATTTTTAATCACCATTTAGCAAAGGCAGCTTCCCTAGAAACAAACATGACTGCTAATGACACCTGTTATGAGATCAATAGAGACAATACAGATTTCCGATACTTTATCTATGCTGTGACATACACTGTCATTCTTGTGCCAGGTCTCATAGGGAACATATTAGCCTTGTGGGTATTTTATGGCTATATGAAAGAAACCAAACGGGCTGTGATATTCATGATAAACCTGGCCATTGCTGACTTACTACAAGTCCTCTCCTTGCCCCTGAGGATCTTTTACTATTTGAATCATGACTGGCCATTCGGCTCTGGCCTCTGCATGTTTTGTTTCTATCTGAAATATGTCAACATGTATGCAAGCATCTACTTCTTGGTCTGCATCAGTGTGCGAAGATTTTGGTTTCTCCTATACCCCTTTCGCTTCCATGACTGTAAACAGAAGTATGACCTATACATCAGCATTTCTGGCTGGTTGATAATCTGCCTTGCCTGTCTGCTATTTCCTCTCCTCAGACGAAATGATGACACCCCTAGCCACAGAACCAAATGCTTTGTGGATCTTCCTACCAGGAATGTCAATCTAGCTCAGTCTGTTGTCATGATGACCATTGGCGAATTGATTGGGTTTATCACTCCTCTTCTGATCGTCCTGTTTTGCACCTGGAAAACAGTTTTATCACTGCAAGATAAATATCCTGTTGCACAAGACCTTGGAGAGAAAAAGAAAGCCTTGAAGATGATTCTAACCTGTGCAGGAGTTTTCCTAATTTGCTTTGCACCTTATCACTTCAGTTTTCCTTTAGATTTCCTGGTCAAGTCCAATGAAATTAAAAGCTGCCTAGCCAGAAGGGTGATTCTAATATTTCATTCTGTTGCCTTGTGTCTTGCTAGTCTGAATTCCTGCCTTGACCCAATCATATACTACTTTACCACTGATGAGTTCAGAAGACGGCTTTCAAGACAAGATTTGCATGATAACATAAAACTCCATGCAAAATCACTTGTGAGCAACCATACCACATCTATCTTGTCAACTGAATTATGTTAAATTAAAAAAAATGGATGTGGACTGAAGTATATTATTACATATTTGCAATACTCTTAGCTACTGGGAAGTAATCACAGCAAGCACTCAAAGCTCTTCAGTTATGCTCTATCTTATCTATATGAAGATTCCACATCTTCATAACACAATCTATTTAGAGCATTATATTCCACTATCATCAATGGTGAGATGTCATACTGTATGCACATGCTTTCAGCAGGAGTCAGTAGTTTTATCTGTGAACCTAAGACACAGAGAGACAATTAACTTGAACTCATTTTAAGCACTTGGTTTTCTTACAATGGATACTGAATTTCTTTGTGTTTAGAAACAATGTAGTTGTCTATTTATACTAGTAATCACAGTTTATATCCCAATATCATGTTTTAGTTGTCTTTAAGTAGGATAGGCAATATATTATTTTGTGAACCAGTGTTATAAACACGGACCATTTTGATCTCCTATATGTGATTATACTCATGAGTGTTAATACTAAAATAGCTATTTCCTTCATTTAAGTATTAAGTATGAAAAAGCATCTCTATTAATAGAATGAAAATCTGAACTCAGGCCTCTGATATGTTTAAAATAAGAACAAGAAACTAATTCACATACTGTCTATGACTGTATAAATCGCCATATTTAAACTATCCAGGACAGGTAGCTTGTCAAAGTTCATATAATGTGACCCACATTGTCTTTAAAGGTCCAAGAGAAAGCAGATATGTGATAATCACAGTTCTGATTTTCTTAAACTATTTCCAGACAGCACCTCTGAAGATGTATATATCTTTCAAATAAAGAAAGTGTCCACTATGCTTCTAGAGTGACACTGAAGTACCTGAGAAGTTACTGCACTTTCTGAGCCTATACAAGAAGCAGTGAACTAAGTTTAGACAAGAGCAAAAATATAAAAGTTATCTTTTACCTTTAAGTGGCAACTATCAGGCTGCATTCACAAGCCAGAGTAAGGTCTAGAGGCAGCCAGGCATGTAGACTCTAGAGTCCTCAGTAACATTTTTGATCCAGCTTTGCTCCAGTCATACTATTCTAAGGCCAGTACAGCCTCTTCCAAGGCAGCTGGGAAAGTCAATTTTTCCCCTGTTGAAGAAACTGCAGAAGATTAACATTGGCAACATTGGGCACCTATTAAAACCCCTTGCCTACTAATACCTGTTTAGATCTAGTATGCAAGAAACAGACCCAGAATATGAGTAGCAATTAAACCTGAGGTCATAGATATTAGAATACTTTGAAAAATATTTTGGCAAATAGCTCTAACTTTTAAAACATGCTTTAACTAAAATCTGTGAGGTATATAACACAGATAATTCTGGCCTGGAAGGAATGTGAAAATCAAAGAAGAGCTCCATCATATTTACAGGAAAGGAGTTATTTTAGACACACAGTTATGATATTAATACGTTTGGGGATATTAGTGAAATCAAAATGAATTCTAATATCTTAGATGAATGGAAATTTTTAAAATGTTTTATCTAGACTAGTGTTGATTTTCTTGTACTTTGTTATTAAAATATTATCCTGTTAGAAGACTGACTTTTTACTGCTAGCAATAATGTATGTGTCTATCTCCTAATTGTTCATGTTAAGGTACATATTTCGATGATGTGCTAAATGAGTTCTAAAAGAGTCATAAATTGTGTTTTAAAATGAGTAACTGCAACTATGTCTAGTCTATTTGCTTTAATGTGATTTGTGTTTGACCATAATTTAGTGTTGTAATGGGATCAGAAGTAATAATTTTGTGGATACTGGTAATGAGAGAATGTCTATATAATATATGTTTACTAGTTTCTATATTATCATAAACTACACTTTTAGGGTCATTTGGGGGAGACCTGTGATTTAATTTCATTAATGTATTAATTTCAATTTAAACATACCTGCTATCTTAAAGAGGAAAAAATATTTCCAGGAGATTACTGAACTTCTTAGAGGAAACGTTGTGGTTAGAGCACATTTATGAAGCAGTCCAAGAGTCCTTGAAAATTATTTATGTCATATGAGAAAAGTACAGAGAGAACAAGTGTCCAGTATTCTTATGCTGCTTAGCTAAGAACCACTCTTTCTCTTCAGGTTTGCCCATCTAAGTTTGCATTTAATGTTGTGATTTACTTTATTAACCCCTTTTCACCATGAATGTGCTTTGTCTTCTATTCCCTTGTTCTAGTCAGTAACTGATCAGTCTATTCACACTAAGGTACTAAGGACTGACGTTAGCTTAATATTAATTTGCCTAGGAATATCTGAATTCTAGGCCTTAGGGATGAATTTTATCTCAAAGTGTAAATATTTTGTTTTAATGGAGTGATCAAAAACACTGAAACAGACTAGAAAGAACGATATTTTGAAGAAAGTGAGTCTTAAAGCAGTGCCTTTCAGATTACATATGGTAAGTAAACACCTACTTTACATACCATGATGGGGATGCTATATATATATGCATACATACATATGTACAAATACCTATTTATTATACTAATACTTGGCCTATACTAAGTTTAGGCCAGAACAAAAAGATACAAGTTATTTTTTACTTTTAAGTAGCAGCTATCAGGCTACATTCACAAGTCAGAGTAAGGGCTAGAGGCAGCCAGGCATGTAGACTCTAGAGTCCTCAGTAATTTTTTTGGTCCAGCTTTGCTCCAGGCATACTATTCTAAGGCCAGTACAGACTCCCCCAAGGCAGCTGAGACTGATTGGAGTGATTTCCATGTTATTATTCTTCTTCTTATTGTTATTATTATTATATTCAAATGGTATATACGTTTTCATTGTCACTTGGTTAAGTAACTAATTCTATTAACCTGTAATTCCATGAAAAGAACCCATCTTCCCTATGGACAACAAAACAAACTATGCTGGTCTGAAAGCGTGCATAAGTGGAACTCTTGTGCAACTTTATTTTTATGTCATCTTTTTGTTTTTATTCCCAATATACTGTGAAAATGTTGCTTTGTAACATATTTATATTTATAATTTATAATACACATCCTCATAAAAGATCTTTGTATTTGCTTAAAAATTTCTGTCTCCAGAATTCTATGTATATATGGCCAGTTTTTCAGCAAACTGATGTAATTGAGAATCTTTGTCAATGTTCTCACCTACATGGATAGTAAGTTCTCTGAGTCTCTACTCTCCCTTTCTTTCTGGAGTGGTGCATACTATTCTCAAATGGAAAGATAAACCACTTCCTCAACCTACCTTACACTTGCCCTCCACTCTTCCCATAAACAGAATCTTTACTATCCATACTCTGCTAAGATTATTCCCCATCCTCACTTGTTGACCAAGTTATTCTAATGACTTAAATACTTGTACTTGTTAGAGTATAGTCTTTTGGGAAGAAAAGGAGATGAGGGGAAAGAAGAAATGTTTTCTATTTAGTCTTAAGACTTTTTAAGACCCAATATTTTTATTTTCTGTATAGTTTAGTAGAGGAAAAGTTATCATTCACTGTATTCTTCTGCTCTTAGTAAAACATATTTCCACAAACATAATGAAATAAAACAAAAAGTGAAGTCAGGGCAATTGTCTCTGGCTCTCCTCTCATCCTAGTTATCTTTCTTCCATTTTAGCANAGAGGAAAAGTTATCATTCACTGTATTCTTCTGCTCTTAGTAAAACATATTTCCACAAACATAATGAAATAAAACAAAAAGTGAAGTCAGGGCAATTGTCTCTGGCTCTCCTCTCATCCTAGTTATCTTTCTTCCATTTTAGCAGTTCTCTCATCTCACTATATTCCTAGTGCTTTCAAGAGGCCCAAGTGTCTTCTGAAATAACAAAGTTGTTATAAATTACACATTTTGACTGCTGCAGAAAAGTTTTCCTTGGAAGTGGTAAAGGATTTCTTAAGAAGAAATTTCTGATGTTTTGGTAGACTTCAAGATTTTGGTAGACTTCAAGAACATAATGGGATTTAAATATGGGATTTGCCCACACTTTAAATGTCCTCAAGTAAAGTGCATTCATCCTATGTGTCTTCCTGAAGCCAATTCAGAAGTGACCCCACTGCCGTCACTATATCATATTTTGAGGGGAAAAAAGTAAAAGATGAATTCTCAAGTAAGTATGGTTCTTTCAACTTGTTTATTCCTCAACAATTAAAGGATATGATGTGTGTTTGAGGGGTGTGAGGTGAGCTATAACTTTCTTGAACACAGACCATTTCTTCAGCAGTACTTCCTCAGTCTTAACCACTTACTTGATTTTTCCAAGACCATATTTCTTCTACTTTTTGTTGACTAGGTTCTCTTCATCTAACTCCTTACTGAAAATTTTCTGATTCATCTATAGGCATAACCCTTATTTAAGGGCTTAAATTTGCCTTCTTGGATATCTTCGAGGAATAGTAGAAAAACTGCTCCTTCATAGGGGTGGGCTGTAATTAGGCCTATCACTCTCACCCCTGTATATTCCTCTCAGCTTTGCTTCTGAAGCTCCTGAAAAAAAAAAAAAAAAAGAAAAAGAAAATACTGGAGTACCAGTAGAAACTCTAAGGTCAGTAGTGAGTGGAATAATGTATCCAAAATGTTGAAAGATAGAAATTGCCAACCAAGAAAACTTTATCTGGCAATGGTATCTTTCAGATAAAAGGAAGAAATAAATGTTTCCCCAGACAAACAGTTGCTGACGGAGTTCACTACCACTAGACTTGCCTAGCAAGAAATGTTGAAAATTCTTAAGCTGAAAATAAAAACAAAAACAAAAACAAAACACCACTAATCAGTGACAGGAAAACCTGTGAAAGTACATGACACACTGGTAAAGATGAAAGTCAGATCCAGAAAACCATAACTCTATATTAGGATGTTGTATTAATTACTCAATTATAGCAAAAATAAAAGGAAAGAGAGTAGAAAAAATAACTATGGCTACAATAAATTGTATTATAAGCAAATATATGGCATAAAAAGAAGTAAATTGTAACATCAATTATATGAAAAGAAGAGTAAAAGGGTGGAGCTTTTATAGGCATGNTGCATGTTTAAAAATAAAAAAACTGAAAACAGACCTGTCATATAACGCAGCAATTCCACTGCTGGGCATACACACTGAGGAAACCAGAACTGAAAGAGACACGTGTACCTCAGTGTTCATCACAGCACTGTTTATAATAGCCAGGACATGGAAGCACATAGATGTCCATTGACAGACGAATGGATAAGAAAGCTGTGGTACATATACACAATGAAATATTACTCTGCTATTTAAAAGAATGCATTTGAATCATAGGTNTGTACCTCAGTGTTCATCACAGCACTGTTTATAATAGCCAGGACATGGAAGCACATAGATGTCCATTGACAGACGAATGGATAAGAAAGCTGTGGTACATATACACAATGAAATATTACTCTGCTATTTAAAAGAATGCATTTGAATCATAGGTTCTAATGAGGTGAATGAAATTGGAGCCTATTATACAGAACAAAGTCAGAAAGAAAAACATCAATACAGTATAATAATGCATATATATGGAATTTAGAAAGATGGTAATGATGACCCTATATATGAGACGGTAAAACAGACACATGCAAAGAACAGACTTTTGGACTCTGTGGGAGAAGGTGAGTGTGGGATTATTTGAGAGAATAGCATTGAAACATGTATTTTATCATATGTGAAATAAATCCCCAGTCCAGGTTTGATGCATGAGACAGGGTGCCCAGGGCTAGTGCACTGGGATGACCCTGAGGGATGGGATGGTGGAGAGGTGGGAAGCAGGGGACACATGTACACCCATGGCTGATTCATGTGAATGTATGGTCAAAACCACTACAATATTGTAAAGTAATTAGCCTCCAATTAAAAAATAAACAAACAACAACAACAACAAAACAGACGTGGCCCATCCCAGAGCTGGCATCTAGCGAAGGAAATCAATAGAAAATAATATATATATGCAAATCAATTAATATTTCACTTTAAGAGAATGAAAGGAAAGAGTCATATGATAATCTCAATGGATGCAAAAAAGTCTTTCAACAAAATTCAACATCCATTCATCATAAAAACTCTTTATAAATTTGGCATAGAAGCAGCATAGCGCAACAGAATAAAGATCTTATATGACAAGTGCACAGCTAACATCATATTCAGTGGTGAAAGATTGAGAACTTTTCCTATAAGATCAAGTACAAAATAGTGGTGCATATTCTCACCACACCTATTCAACATAGTATCAAAAGTCTTAGCTGGGAAAATCACAGAAGAAAAAAGAAATAAAAGGAATCAAAATTTGAAGGAAATAAGTAAAATAATCTCTATTGAC